>JARPRG010000289.1:3658025-3683733 GCA_031001745.1 Hartigia nigra
TTTTAAAATCGGTCATAATTTCGCAGAGATACACAAAAAATCAAGTGTTCCACTTCAATTGGACGTTACTGTATATATATATATATATATATATCTGGAAATCATGGTATTTACGATGCGCTTACAGACGAGAGGGATAAACTGCGCAATTCTATATGTTGAGCTTTAAAGAATAATACATCGTACGACTCGAGTCTTGCGGCGGATCGAACCTAGATTATTATTATCGTCCTTATTGAAGACTCTGACTTACAAATCCTAAACTACACGTACATACATATATATAGGTAGATATTGAATATTATAGATGTTCCTTTACTATTTCTCCAAAATCGAGCTTGTATTTGAAACGGATAGGATTATCATTGCTCTGGTATTCTATTGCGCGCATGCGCGCGGATCATCCCTCTTGTGCGCAAGCGCAGACGCGATCAGTGCGCGGGAAGTGTTAAAAGTTATGGCGCGCGATCGCATTGAAAATACGTAAGAAAAAAGAATATTATATATATATTACGGGCAGCCACGCGCAATGAAAAATTGTTGAAAGATTCGATTAAAAAAAAAGAAATAAAGTAAAAACAAAGAAGACGTCTATATGAGGGACACTATAAGACGATATTGGATGGTCGCAGTGTCACGTGAGATCAAGCAAACGAGGAATAAATAAGTAAAAGTTGTTACAAGATTGATTTTTGTTGAATAGTTGTAAGGTTTTGTAATGACGCTATTAGGATTTATTATCGTCACAAAAAGAAAAAATACAAAAAAGTCATGGTTATATAATATAGATCCGTATATAAAACGCGGTATATAATTATCATAAAACGCAATAGAGCATTTTAAACCCGTAGGCTGCAAGTGTGTTAGAGCGTCGTACACGTATTTGAGTACATTATAGCATATACACACACACACACAATGATACAAGTACGACATTATATATATACTATATATAACACACTCTTAGAGAGTTATGTCGTCGCCGTTGTCATCCTTGTTGGGTTAAAACAAATGTAATTAGACGCATGAACTAGATCGGCAAGAAAGTAAGAAACAAGGAAGCAAAAAATGGCGTCAAATTCATTTCATGAGGAACATTTTGTCCTTACGTCTCTGGAATTCTAAACATGAACAAACACGACATGAAATATGACATCTAACGTCGATCGTGTGACAAAATGATCAAAGTGACAATATGGCGGACGTCACCGTACAATTATATTCGCTGTCAAAGAGAACGGAACAAAGCAGAATAGATACGATCGACTATTTGCAGTTACGGAGTTTCTAAAAATGTTTTTGTTTACTGCAGTCGCGTTATGTCCACCGATATCAATGAATAATATCAATTAATCAATTACCTGACCGAGTACATTCGTACTCCACGAGCACAAACGGTTTTGTAGAGATCCTGGATCGCGAGAATACATATCTTTCTCTTGCAGCATACGAAGTATTTCGCTGGTTAAAGTTTTCTATCGTCAGCAAAGCTGTCACGCAAGTCACGCAAGTCACGAATTTTTCCAACGATCCGTATTACTATGCTAAATAATACTATTACTAATATTATTATTAATTAATACTATTATTACTACTAACTACTACTGCTACCACTAAAGTAGTGTATGTCGATGGTACACGTAATCATCGGCAGCATGCAAACAAATTATTAATCCTATCAATATTACGATTGCTAGACGAATTAATTGTTAGAATCGAACGAGTAATACATATCTTATATTCCGCAACGTGCGAAGCGAATAAAGAGGTGCGTTGGTAGGTCTGAGTAAGTGGGGCTAGAGCGTGGAGAGATAATGAATGACGAGTAAGGATGATTGTAAGGAACACAAAAAATGAAGGGGAGATACGAGGAAACAACATAAACAATATGTTCTGATTTTCGGGGCCAATTGGAGAATAAGGTAAAGCGTGCGAAGTGACATTGTGTCAGGCACGCGTTACCTAATATTAGAATTGAGATGTTAACCTCTATACCGTTTCTTTAGAGTTTTGCGAAACATTGCGATTATATTTTTTTAACTGCGCATGCGTCGTGAACTCTTATACTTTTGCAAATTTACTCTATACTTTGCACGTATACGACTCTTTGTATTGTGGATGTCACGTAACTTCTTATTTTCGATTTATTCACAACGCGAGTGGTCGCTGATCGCGCGAATATTGTTCGCTGGGTTAATATGGCTACGACGATTTTTCTTTCGCGATTTTGACAAGTGTCGCTGCAAGCGAATTTTCATTGTCAATACGTTTTACGATTTAAATATGCGACGTGCGCGCGTATTCATGTTGGGCTGCATTACATTCTATGTACGCGTACACGTATCAATGCGAGAAACACGCAAGCTATTTTTGATGTATTAATTAAATAATTAATCCACGAATGCCTTGCACTCGGTTATTCGTGCACTCAACGAAGAAAGCGTGTTTTGTGTTTGTTTGAAATTTTTTTTTTTCTTTATCGCCGATATATAACGATACACATCGAGTCTTTATCGTATACCTCGGCACACAGGCAGATCGGCGGTTTTCAATTAAGGGGACGACTATGTGGATCCTTTTGTTGTTCAATATCATAGTTCAATGATGTAACGATGTATCAGGATCCTTAAGGTCTCCAGGAGTCTCCAAGATGGCCGTCTCGATCAGACTAAATACCGTCAGGCGCACAAATATATCCTTTTCGCGCAAAAATTTTGCATATCCAAAAGAATCAATAATATCTCATTAATTTTTAAGGTGATTTTTAATTATAATTCAGTCGTGTCGCTTCGATCTTTATCGCTCTTTAATTAAGCGATCATATACATATCGTCCGTTACGTGCAGGAAAATCCCTCTGAAGCATATCATACTATTATAACAAAAATAAAGAGGATACATTCTTGCGAGCTTAATTTGTCTCGTTGTGCTTCATTTTGCCTATTTCATCGATCGACCGATCGATCGAACGAGCGAGCGATCGCATTGCGATCTTAATCTCTGAAATTATTTTTTAGCCTGTTTCGGTTGAGCGAGATAAAAATCCTGAAAGCTGACGCTGATGATTCTTTTTTTCAACTATAAATGCGATAAATAAAATGACAACGTGATCGCGGGCAGATACTAGAGCGCATGCGCAAGCGTTTGAATATTTTCAAATTTCCCGCGCACACTTATTAACCGTTATATGAACCACGTCGATTGTTTTCGCTGACAGTTAATAATCCGTCATATTTGTTTCATATAATATATACGTACGTTTCCTGTGCTATTGGTATATGCACGCGTTTACGTTAAAACTCAGAACAACGGAATGACATATCAAAAATGAATGCAGCGTGTCCTGCACGTTGCTGCGAGTGCGTAGATCGAACGGCACGCGCAGAATTTTAATAATATGAATTTAATGCGACATACAAGGATCGGATTAACGCTGGTCTTATTGTATGATGAAGACTTCATTATCTATTCGATTGTTACTGGCTAATTGAAATCTGTACTCGTATCTACGAATTACACGATCTTGATTCTTGGCAGCAGTTATCTTGTTCTTAGTCACTCTGTATACCTTCAGATTAATCCTTGTATCTCTCTCTTTTGTCATATCCTCATGAGTTGTGAAATCAGTTTGTTTTTTTAATTTTTAACTATTTTACATTATGCTACTGATGAACGTGTATTGTTTCGCAAGAATTTTTTTAGCATAGCCCAGTAGGAGTGGCGAAGAGAGCAAACAGGCTGGAACCAATCCAGGAAAAAGGGTGGTCCGGCTGATGTTTACCTTTGACCCCCTCCGGAGGGATGTCGGGATAACGTTGGCTAACGTCTACTAACGTTCTCTGACACCGACTATGTGTATCACAGCCAATCGGAGACCATGAACGTGAAAGAAAATCTAGAGTCTGTTACTGAAAATGACTGGCTTACAGGCAGAAAACGCTTCAGTCTTTGATTAGCCATGGAATAGTACAATCTGGAGGACCTACCTTTTTGTGTCTTTTAAAAATAAAATAAAATAGTATCTCTACTATACAGAACCAGGATATAGTGGATTAAAGGATACAAGGAATTATTACTTCATTGCGTGACACGTTCTTAAATAAAGAAGTAAAAAGAGCTCTTTACATTTTTGTTTTTTAATACTAAATCAAGAAAACTGGGTATATTAACCTTTTTTTTAACCCAGAGTGAAGATTCTTGTTTTTTATAAAAGTGGTACCACGGTACGACCACTATGCGACCGACGAAAATATTTATGGGACAAAGCCATTAATTTCTGACAGAGAAGTATAAAAAATAAAGAATACAGACAAAGCATAAACTGTGCAGGTAGATTTGATAAGGTTCTTAATCATGCTACGTGGAAAGTCAAAGAAATCTGATCAAGAGGAACGAGATGCTGAAGGAAAACAAAGAAGACCAAAGTGTGCGCGATGTAGAAATCATGGTCTAATATCATGGCTTCGTGGTCACAAGAGAGAGTGTCGTTACAGAGAGTGTCTTTGTCCTAAGTGTTCCCTGATTGCAGAAAGACAGAGAGTAATGGCCGCGCAGGTAAAAAACTTTTTAACAATATTTATCTACTAAAAAAAATTACTACTTCAATAATACAATCGTAAGCTTATGAATACCTAGACAAAAAAAAAAACAAATTGCCAGTAAGAATTTGAGATAAAAAAATAGTTATCTCTTTTATATATTCATCTATCTACACAACCCTGTATATCAATATATCTGTTCGTATACTCGTTTGCTTTTGCTACGTCGATTCTCCTCGAGAGTTAAATCCATTAAGCGTGGTGTAGCATTTCATTTCTGTTTGCATAAGCATTATGACACTCGATCCTCTGTCTACATCGTAGCTTTCAATCTGTTTGATGTAACCACTTGTGTGCGATGTGCTCAGGAGCTAATAAATAACGAAATCAGCTAAACGCTCTGAAAATTCAGGAAGATTTTGATTCCATCTTGAAGCTACAGATATATCATTCACTGGGCAATCGTTCTGACGTATACTATTTGTATGAGGAACGATGAGCTTCTGGTCGATTGGATGTATTTTTGGCGTGATCCATAATGAGATCTTGTAGGCGGTCGAGACAATGTCGTGGGTGGTCCATCTTGTAATAACAGAAGCCAAATGTGCTGCTATGTATCTTTATTGACGTTGGGGAGCTCTATGCTAAGAAAACACATATGCAGTATCAGCTGGGGGACGAATCCATTTGTAAATCAGATATAAAAAACACTAGGATTAATCGACTTACTGATTCTCGTTCTTGATTGTCCAGTGGCTAATAAAACAAATTTTTTACCTTCTCATACTGTTTTAAGGTGGCCCTGAAGAGACAGCAGGCAGCCGAAGACGCCATCGCCCTGAGTATGGCAAAGGTAGCTACAGGTCAGAAACTAACGCGACTTCCTCCAGGTAAAATTTTTGGTATGGCTGTCACGGAACCCAACTCTCTTCTTCGGGGTACTGAGAAGACTTCCGGTACCGTTGGTACCTTAAGTGTAGCGTCTGAGGAACGCGAAGACACCTGCTCCAGGGAGTCTAAGGACAAATTGTCGGTGAAGGATTCTACCTTGTCCAGTGGAGCACCGGAAAGTCAGGTATATGATATGAAATTTGAATATAGCATTATAGGACATGGGATGGTTTTTAACAACAAATATTTTTTGATAGAGTACTGAAGAAACGTCTACCGGAAAATATAAGAACCTTCTTTTCAATATTAATAAAACTACTGGTGATTGTACCAAGGAACCTACAGTCTCTCAAACCTCCATTGAAACCCTGGCGCGTCTATTCCCAAATACCAAACTGTCTGTACTGCAACTGGTACTACAGAGATGTGGTCAGGATTTGCTCAAGGCTATCGAATACTTTGCTAGTCAAAGCGGTCTAGGTGGTCCCACTTCCGCTTTTCGTCCACCGCCAAATAAACCGGAAACCACGAGTCCTGAAGTTTCGAGCCTGTTTCCACTACCACCAATCTACTCTAATCTGTCACGAAATCTTTACGGTGATGGTTATTGTCTTCTGGTTCCTGAACCAAAGAGTTTGGCAGAACCCGGAACTGGGTGTAACAGTTTTTCCTTTGGTAAAGCTACAGGACACGACCCGGATAGCGTTGCTTTTAATGTACAGTATAACAATTATTTTAATTCCAATGTTCAACAACTTCGTGAACACGTTTGCAATCAGATCATAGATCATCCTCATAGATCAGGACTACTTCATCTACCGCCAATCATACCGGGGATTCCCTGCGTACAGCCTAACTGTACACAGTGCTATAAATTTGTCTAAGTTATCCTTCCATTAGGTATTTGTATAACATAATGTCTTTATGCTATTGTAGATTAGAAAAATGCACAAAAAGATACTTGTAACTCATCAGAATTCAGTTGTATTAATAAATTATTCCTATTTGTTCGTGAAAATCTTTAATTCTTAATTGATATCAATAGCAGTTCTTCATTTCAGTTGGTTATTCCCGCTATGTGATAAATACCAATGATATGCCTACGGCGAATACGAATAACTTCTTGAAATTCTACAGATGTTTTAAGAAAAACGTTCGCGCCCTATTTGCTGGAGTAATAGAGCGAAAGTAATTGAGTTAGAGATTCGATTTGTCGTACAAACAGAATCAATAACCCGTATCGAGCGATTGATGCTTGGGGCGGTTTACTTTGGCTTTAGTTGCTGAGAAGAGAAAAATACGAGGTCTCTGTTCCCCGGGGATGCTCCTGGCGGCCATGCAGCGTTGTGCTTTGAATTACTAAATACACATGAAATTCAACACCGCCCTAGGAAACCAAATCCGTTTGCAGATATTGTTCCGTACTGTGCTACGAAACTTTTCTTTTTTGTTTTACTTTACAAAAATGCGAAGATACGAAAATGGTTTTTGGATGGATTACGATGAGCGTTATTGTATTTAGATAATGGATGCGTTAATTAAGAATAGAATTTTGTTTGTATTACAGTGAACAATTTTAATACTTTCTTATAGGCGTACATGGTACGTTTGTGTATTTCTTTCATTTTTTAATAGGTATATGTACAGGATCGACGATATACTCTTTTAAAGGTATGTACAGCGTGTAAGGAGGGGGGGGGGGGGGGGGCAAAAAAAAAGAATTGGAAATTTGTATATGTCCACAAAATTCCCGTTGCTCTTCTACTTGCAATGATCACGAAATTAAAATCGAAGGTGCGGCTTGTTCTTGATCATGTGCCTGTAATGAGGTACGTAATTAGTCTCAACGAATACAGAATATGTAAGGGTACCTTCCGAAATTGACTTCCAGTACTGTAAACATAGTTGTATCCTGCTCTATTGCATGCAGTTAAATAGAGATACAATGATATTCGCAGTACTCACAGTGAATTTCGGAACGTACCCTAAATTGTATATAAAAAAGAAAATAAAAAAGCCGAATACATACTTATCTAAGTGTTCCCAAAATACCATAAGTGCTGCTCTATCCAAGTGCCTTTTTGTTCTGCTCAATTCGATAACTGTGACAGCCCATCTAGCTACATTAGCATCCAGCTTCATCTCATCGTATTTCAAATGAAAAGCAGAAACTAAAATGAAAGCATTGTTTTAAAAATTGAGTGAATATAGAAATTAGACCAAAGAAGTATGGTTTTAGGATGCTATGTACTTTTCGAAAAGATCTCAACAGGATTTCCATCGAAAGGCCATCCTTTAAATTGCCAGGCAGGACCCATAACAAATACTGCAACCACTCGTTCCCAATCAGCATTTGTTAATTTCTGTGGATTATCAACGACGCGATAGGGTACTGTAAGTCCGCCGTCCTTACGTCGTTGTAGAAGGACTTCGTTCTCTTTCTTGCAACCCTGGGCTCGCTTCTCTTCGTTGCTGAAGTATTTGAGATCCTGAAGAATATCTTTTGCATTGTACATGGTGATCAAAGATGTATTGGCACTTGGGATTATAATAATAGGTGTTCGGCTTGGTCGTTTATTCTGTGCTGCTTGCTGCGGTGTCAGTTTAGCTGCTGAGGTTGGTAACAATCCAGAAGATGGTGCAGAGGATGGATTGCTTGGTGGTTTTCGTACGGCTGGATTGGTACCCTCTGTCACGGACTTTAAGGTCATACCGTGGTAAGTACCCATGGTGTCAATCTTGAATCCTTCTGTTTCTTCCTTTTGTCGATTGAATCTTTCTTGATCGTATCGATTGTATACAGAAGGTTGTGGTAAAGGCCTCATAGGTGTTGATCTGGGTGTAACCATTGGTGTTGGAGCCACAGGTCCCTTCTGTCGACCCTCTTCCCGTGCTTTTATACTTTGTAATATTGCAAAAATATTCTTCGCGAAAACCTTGCCACTGCTTTGAAGAATAGTTGCTCTTGTTCTCCACTGTCTTTCCCTGGAGACAATGTCTTTTGTGTCGTCAACATCCATGTCCAGGATGACACGTAGATCAGATCCCATTCCAATGTCATCGTTCTCTTTGATTGTTGTACGTTTTTTCGCCAATCGCTTTGCCTTTATAGCAGCAATCTTTTCGACTGACATAGCTTCGGAGAGAGACTTAATATTATCCACAGTGACAGATGCTTCCTTTGGAGCATCCAATCTAGCTGCAAGCTGTTCTTTAACTTTTTGCACATGTGTCTCCTCAAAGCGAGGTTTCTTTGAAGATCCACTTTCCAGCCCATCCTCTGCCGTACGTTTCACTTGAGTAGGAATTTCAAGAGGTGCTGATTTATCTATGGCGGCTGATGTGGCTGTTTCACCATTGAGATATGCCAAGAGATCTTTTCTGTCGGGTCTCCGTACCACAGGAATGTTTTCAGCGGCTGCTTGCCGCACATATACAGGATGTGTAAGCTGAACATGTTTTAGCAAAAATAATAGGCACTCGAGGGTATAATATTCTTTAGGTGTACCCTCCTTTCCTGATCTGCAAAGAAGGAAACAACCATACTATTAATAGCATCTTATTCATTCTACACTAATAACTTCACAATTATGTTCATTCAGCGACTACGTAAAGAAACCTGCGACAGTACTTATTGATCAAGCTTAAATAAACTGAAAACTAACATATATCTACCACGATGTTTATATTTACTTTGACTCTAGCTAAACACGTGCGTAAGAACGCAGTATCCCAATTAATAAATATTACTACAAATTTGAAACGGAGTATGCACGGAGATGTCCGATTAAATAATTATTAAAAAAAAAGATTTTAAAAATAATTAAAAAGCGTCAGGCAATGAAACGACGAAGAAGAATGCAATAACAAGTCAGCCAGATTGAAGGAATGATTCACGCATTTTCTGAATAACTATTAAGCTACTTACCCATATGTTAAATAATTGGTCTTTACATTCTTCGGCCACGAGAATTCACCGAAAATTATTTGATTTTCCCGTTCAATTATCTCTTTTTTATTAACATTATATTGCCGAAGCAAACTCAATGGATCCGCCATGTTTATGCTTTGCTCTCACTTTGAGGCTTTGGGCAAATTTAGATTGTAGCGATAAATACTACCTGCGCATATACAATGTGCTTCAAAAGTATGTGTCGCAGGGGAATCTCCACTTAATTAAAGCCAAGTTCGCAATACACTGGACTATTGAACAAATGAATTCTAAACCAGAATTCATACAACTTTAAGTTTAAAAAATATACCAAAAAAGTGAAAGTATTAGGGTATTAGCATAACGCACAGGATTTAACCCCTTGCCTTATGAATCGAGCGACGATCGTTTGTGCCATTTTCGATTAAACAAAAACATTATCGTGTCTTCACGTATCAAAGTCATCACGTGTCTGATACGAGGTCCTCATTTTAGGCACAGAAGTAGGATCACGTCTCCCACACGTTGTTTTAAGGCAAAGGGTTAATATTACATTAGGAGCCGATTCCACTGATGTTGATCGGAGTTTAAACTCTGTTATCCTATCTCAAAATTATATTTAAAAAATTGAACCAGGTTTAAACCACGTCGGTGGAAACGGGCGTAAAAGATAATAATTTACCTATTAAATATTCTAGGGATTGGTAAATATTCTTATATAAACTAGTTTTATTTATTATAAATCGTAAAGCAAATTCATGAAATAAAACAGCAAATTTAATTCTTGGTATGTTCCCATCTTCATTAGAATTTTCTGTGCCTTCAAATATGGCTATTAAAAACACAGGCAGACGGCTTTGTTTATGACATTTCTGCACTTTGACGTTGCTCGGACATATTCTTGCTTCTTGACAGTTTTAAATCATCCCTAAGAGTTGAAACTTTTCGTAGACACAAGTTATTGCTCTTTTGGTAAGATGAAAATTCGTATGGAAAGTCATCGTGACAAATTCATTTCTATACGTGTCGCATAATACACTATAGTGATAAATGGTGCAATCGACTAGTGGTTGTTTAGCAGTAAATCTCGTACTTTTTTTACTGTAATACTCTACATTATAATTGATGTTCTGCTTTAATCCATAGGCATAATGAGTTTCTCAGAGAAACAAGATAGTGTTTTGAAGGATGAGTGGGTTGCCAAACTGGAAGAGGGCTCCCACATTCAGCGAGTTTCTATGAACAATCTCATTATGAATTACTTGGTCACTGGTAAGATGTTGTTTAAATGTAGATTTCGTGGTGTATTCCATAGTTTGTCTGATAGATATATCATCTTATTGTTGTATAGAAGGCTTTAAAGAAGCTGCTGAGAAGTTCCAACAGGAGTCTGGAGTTGGTCCTACTGTAGAACTCAATTCGCTGGATGATCGAATTCGAATTCGTGATGCCATTCAAAATGGTCGAATTCAAGAAGCTACCGATTTAGTCAATCAGCTGCATCCAGAGTTACTGGATAATGACAGATATCTTTATTTCCATCTGCAGCAGTTGCATCTGATTGAACTTATACGTACAGGGCGTATCGAAGAAGCATTACAATTTGCTCAGGATCAGTTAAGCGAAGCTGGTGAATCCGATGATAACATTTTGAGCGAATTGGAGCGTACCCTTGCTTTACTAGCATTCGATGAACCTCACAAAAGCCCATTCAGTGATTTATTACACCCTACGCACAGACAAAAGGTAACCTTACCTGTACCTTAAAAAATGGATAAGGATGTTACAAAGTACAAATGTACCATTAGCCTCTTTCTTATTAATTGCTCTTTATATACATTCTAGATAGCCAGTGAGTTAAATGCAGCCATATTAAAAATGGAATACAGAGAATCGACTAGTCCGCGGTTGAATAATCTTTTGAAAATGATACTTTGGGCACAGGACGAACTGGACAAGAAAAAAGTGAAATATCCGAAAATGACAGATTTAGGAAGTGCTACCATTGAGAATCCGAAGTAATTAAATGTGTAAAAGAGAAGAAGAAATATCAGAATCTTATTTATATGTTAGGTTATCAGAAGTATTTGTGATTTTATTATATTATTAATATCCCGTAGGAAATTATAATCTTGTACAAGGACAGTAGGACGTACGTGATTGATTTTGAAGAAATATATACGATTGACATTAGTCATTTATTTTTTACACAAAAATATCTAAAACCTTATGGGCTCGACTTGATTCGCTTATAAAAATTTGACTTCGCATTGAATACCACGATTAATTTGTTATTGGGGAAGTTATCAAATTAATTGAGTCAAACCCTTTATTAAAATGTGTTCTTCGGAGCGAATTCAGTGCTCAATGAATAGGTAATCTAGAAAATTGAGTACACGCAACTATTGTAATGGAATACGAAGATTTATAAGTTTTTTATAGTTTTGTCAATATTGTGTTCCCAGATTTTTCCTGTACAGAATAAACCATAGAATATAATCTTTTGATGGCCGTGAGTCTGTATTTATAGAAAAGCAACCATGATGATATTGATAAGATGAGTTTACAGATTAAAAATTAAAAGTAAAAAAAAGAGATTTGTTCACTGATACAAGAGTGGGAAAGACAAAATGATTTTTAGAGGGAAAACCAACTGTACAAAATTATTGGTTTTTGGCAACGTGTGAAAAAATTGTATTATCAAAGATACTTCAAAGAGGAATCGTGCTAGTCTCACCAACCGAAAACATACTCCATTGCTTTGGAAACCAACCCTGTGGATCTTTGCGGAATGTTTTCTGGTGACTTAACTGACTGTGGACTTAAGTGTTGATTATATCCTGAAGCAAGTGGTCGTGCGTTTTGTATTCTGACGGGTGTACGCGGTACGTTAGGATCCGATTGTCCTTGATGTATTCTACCAGGAGATGAGAATAGTCTCATACTTCCATTCAATTTCGAGTGATTTTCCTTATCAGAGACTAGCAAGACACCTTCATCAGTACATGGGATTACACCGATCATTATAGATCCAGAAACAATATTTCCATTACATGAGAGTGCTCTTTGAGCCTCTTGCTCCGAAGCGCATTTTAAGTGAATCCAGTTACTTTGAGTATGGGGAGCAGCATGCTTGTCTACTACACGTACTCTACTGCATATATGGGAGAGCACTGCATTTATTGCACTCGATGGAAATCCAAAAACTGTAACCCACTGAGAAAGGCCTTGGGATTCAGGTAATGCAGCATTCGTAGACGCATCCAAGAAGAATGAATTGCTTGCGTTATTTCCTAATAATCTTGACTGGTTGCTGATAATGCTTTGGTTATTCAAGGGTGTAGGCGATCCAATTTGATGAGTAGTCTCCAGGGTATCAAATAGGCCTCTTGTAGGAGGACCACCAGCATGTCCTTCTGCTCCTATTTGGACTCCCGAAGGACTTGTAACGTTTCCAAACGTAGACTTTTGTCGATTTGCACGGAATTCAGGGGTACCATAATGTGATACAGGAGACGTCATACCTGATCCACCAGTATTTAACAACCTAGACGAGTCGTTACCTACTCTTACATTCTGTAATAAAAGTAAAGCATTAATACCAGACAATAAAAAAAATAAATTTCATGAAACTATACATACTGAATGAACATCTCCAAGAAGAAAACTAGGTAAATAAGCAGAACTAGTTCCAGGACTTCCTGGTGTCTGTGCTGGACTGCCCACAGGTGACCCCAAAGCCATTGGTTCCATCTTCATAAAAACAAATAAATATATAATTCTAATAGATAACTATACTGAAAAAATTTCCCAACAAATGTACTAAAATGCTTTTGGAGCACTATAATCTTTTGAGGTTATGCAAGAAGGATAAATAAGCAAGTCTACGTTTAAAAATTATATTTTAAAATCTCTTATTAAACTAGATATTATATCATGACGAAATCCAACTTACTTTGTGTTATCAGAAAACTGATCAATTAAAAAAAACTCACTAATCACCCCTTCTGTCACAAATTTGCGTACGTTACAATCAAATTACCAACATGTAAAGGCGGCACAGCGGGCAAAGCTATAAATAAACATAGATAAGTATTCGAATGGGTTTTCGGTTCTACTTTATCAGCAACAGATTGAGTCAGTAGTTTAACAAATTCTAGATAGAGGTAGTGAGGTAACAAAATTTAGTTTACTTTCTGAAACGGAATCCTCTTTATCGTATAGCCGATATTTTTGTATATAAATATAACGGCATTAATAAAATTGAAAATCGTCCGACTTCGATTACGTGTACATCAGTATCTTTCTGCTTAACCTACTCGTGATTTTCAGTGAAATAAAATACTGTATTCTGTCTCTCTTTCATTTTTCTAATAATCTTATAATTCCAAGACCCTTGATCATGATCCTTGAGATCAATCATGAACTTTTCCAACTGAGAATTTTGTTATAATAATCAAAAGTTTGATAGAGGTGCATGTGTCAGAACATTAGTCCAATATTCCAACAGGTATATATATCAAAGAAATTATTATAATATTTATAATATTTTTCATATTATAATACGTTTATATCATTATATCAGTGCTATATTCCAATAATTCGCTAATAAAAACAATCTCAGGAAGTAATCAGTAAAAATGATAAAATTAATTCAGAATTAAAAACTCATATAGAATAGTATCAGCTCTTTTACAATGTTCACCGGCATCAGCAAAAACCGTGTAGCTTGCAGATTCTCAAAGGAATATTTGCATACTTGGCGAGTCTTGCGAATCCACAAGAGCCACAACACCTTCGTGTGAACCACAAAAAATATTTGTCAAAGGAATATATCACTACACAAGTCATGTTAAAATGTCTGAAAAATTCTGTCTACTCACTGTATAGATAAATAAAACGAATATCAGTACTGCCGGTAATAAATATAAATTTTCCATAGAGCAAAGCCATTATGGCGTCCTTGATGGACAGTATAATTGCAGTTCCTAGATTCCTCAATAATTTCTCTCACATATTGCAATTACCTGAGGGCAATGTTAAGTACCATGATAAACAACCAGTCCGGCTGACATTTCTCCACCTTTCTCTCGAAGCATGAGTATGCACTCTCTTATTTCATTAGTATAGTTGCACCTTGGTACAAAATATACGCGTTTCTAGGAGTTCGTATTAAGAAGAATGTACACCTTCGGTTGAATTCCTTCTTTTTTTCGCAAAGAGAGACAGGAAGTGACGTATCACGAAGGAGGGTCACTCCGACGTCCATGGAAATTCGTCTTGATAACTTAAAAACATCCTGTAGAGCAGTTTAATCTGTAAGGAACACTTGAAAGGAGTTTTTTATTATAGTAAACTTAAGTAAATTATTCAAATACATTTTTATATATATATCCGTTTAGCCTACTAGTTCGTTTTTTGTTGTTAAACAATTTTATGATACTGAAAATAACTTTGTGATGGATGAAGCAGGTATCAGCAAAGGCACCAATAATACGAATGACTGTGGGCAAGAACTTCCTCGCGTCTCTGGAGTCCTGTCAGCTTGTGGGCCTCCCTTTCTATCTCCAGGATCGTGCCTGTTATCTCGTGCCCGAGTACCATTGACTTCCGGAGACTTCAACAATGCTCATCAGATTTTAGTAAAACGTTCAGCTCAGAAACAACAAAGTAATTAAATTATAATTAGCACCTAATCTTTTTAGGTCATCTCATTGGGTCTTATTATCTCTTCAGAAATACATTCTACTTTTAAATCACTATGTCCACACAGAACAGCGGCCTGAATACTTTTATCAGTATGTAAAGGTTTTTTTTTTATTAAGATTTTAATATTTATCCTTAAAAAATTGTATAAGAAACATTCTCGTCATTGTCACTTTTCCATAGGAACATTTACAGCATTCAAATTTCGCAGCACCACGAAGTGTTCTAAAAGTGATTGATGATAACAAAGACTGTTACATTAAAGACTGATTTAATGACGACTCTCAAAAATATAATAAATATCACATCCAATTACAAGAATTTCGTAGAAAATAATGTTAATTCTGTAGCGTTCGGTTTCTCTGTATTTATTTTTTAATCTTCTGTCTTGTCTGTTTTCCGTGAACCGAAGATCGAAGGTCAGGGCCAATTATTCTGGACTTTATTCATCCTCATCAAGTAGAACATGTGAATGTAGGTGGTCAGTTAAATTGATAAAACAATTTATCCCTTGTTTCGCATTTTGTATTTCTATAGGTGGCCTGCAGTTCTGCAGGTCACGAGTAAATCGTCATGTCTGATTGGACTTTGGACTGATAATCACAACTATATAAAATTCTACTGGTGCCTTAATATACTACCTAATAACAAACAACAACGCTTTTTGTTAAAACATTTTTTATCCACAAAGACCTACGTCAAACTCTCATATGTACTGTTGACTTCCGATAATAATTTCTATGAAAACAATATCTAATCCATAAATATCAATATTGAACGATTCATAGGCGACTGGAAGATTCAATTGTTTAATGACAACTATCAGACACATGTTTAATTACTTTTGAATTAATTCAAGGCAATGCTTGCGTGCGTATCGATAATCTTCGTAGGCACTCTTTTATTTGCAGATTATTAAAGACGAATAATTTTAATATCAATGACCTTTGAATATTAAAAAGACTATATATTGGACTTTAGGAACGTCTTGTATATCATTATTAACTGAAATCTATGATTGCAAAGTATATAGAACTAGTTGACGCATCGGGAAAAATGAACAAGATAAAATTAAAAAGGAAAAATACGCGAATATGGAAATAATAACACGGATGTATGTAAATTTTTTATATTAACACTGTTATTGTTTATTGAAAGATAGTGATTTGTAATGTCGTAATAAGCGTGTGTTCAAAGTACAGACTTACAGCACGAGTGCCGAATAATATCTTTAACCCGAAGCAATTAATAATTATTTAAAAATTTAATCATAACTAATAATCGTCTACGTTAATGGATCAAAGTGTATACATTACTTTGGCACTGAAGATTAAACATTTAGTTACTCCTCATTCTCTGTATTAAATACTTAAGGCAATGTAAGTAGGTAAGTTAGGATAGGTTATACAACCTCTACGGGGTTCCCGAGTAGTTCCCCATAAGTTACCTCCTAACGTCTTCTGCGTTCCCTATAAAGTTGTTTATCCGTTCACTGCTTTTGGTCCTTTAGCGACGATGTTGTCCCAGATTGACTCCATTTTGCACACGAATCGTTCTGAGGACAAATGGTAATTCGAGTTCTCCATCGTTTCTCGGTAATTTCTCCATTCCCCATATTGACGTTCATCTTTTTCTTTCATTTTGTTTCTGGAATTCTCATACCATACGATCTCTGGAGTACTCCGTATACTCTCTGTACTGTATAGACTCCTTCTACGGGACCCATGCACATCGGCCCTTATCCCTGCAGCAGTCAGTAACTGCTGTAGCTGCTGCGTAAAGCCAACGGGGATGCGCCCTACGCCACCATGTTCTCCTAATCATGTGAGGCCAAATATTTCAAGAGTCATCGAATGGCGATCGTTTTCAGTAGGACATTTTGCATCTATGTGATGCACATGGAATCCCATAGAATTTTGGGAATGTCCCATAACCTGCAGGTACACTTATTTTCATCAAGTTATATATTCCTAATAGATTAAGAGCGTCACTCTGCTTCTTCACAACGGATGGCAACTTTTGAGGTTACGTCGCAACGGTCCTTCCATTAACGAACGCCATGGTACAATATATAGAAATCATAGAATCTGGTTTATGGGGTTTTTCTTATAAATTCCTAATCATTTTAGGACGGGACTTTGTTTCTTCTATGGGTCGTGTTATGTATCCAAAGATGCCAGGGTTTTTGTCAGCCACACTCTAGGGATGACGCAAAGGGTCTCTGTGAGTCGTGAATGCTCTCCAGGATGTTATGATATCCTTGTAGTAGAGGATGAATCCTGTTCGAACCTGCTCGAGCGTGACTGATTCGTAAGTGCGTAAGTATGGCGATGGTGAAGCGTCGCGATGATGTTTCATCCAGCGAGAAAAATGTTAACGCTTGACATATTCTCCTGGTAGGAGTTCCTCTTAGTTTGGTATCAAATGGCTGCCAAACTATGGGCGATGGACAAATGGATGAATGGATGGACCAGAGAGAAATTCAAGGAAGCTGAGACAATCTTCAGTACCTACCATGGACCAATCAAGTAACCTCGACTACACTTTCGGCCATCCCGACGCTGTCTAGTTAGCCCTTATATTCTCCTGATCGTCTTCACGTTCTGACTTCTTTCAAAGTCACTGAAGCGTTTAATCTTTCACCCTATAGGGGATTAACGAAGGGCGGACGATTAGGCACTCATGAGGGATCTTACTATGGTGTGAGCAATACATGGGAGAACACCATAAGGCTTCAGGATCCTTGGAGAAGGTGCATCTGGACTACCAGGTTTTTATGTATTATATGGCTACATTATGGTAGATAGTAGAATATAAATTTTACAATTTTTCATGAAAACTTTTAAATTTATATTCTAAAACAAATATGTGTCGATACACAGGAATAATGATCGATCTTAACACAAGTTTCTTTTTCTACGTACAGTGAACTGTTTATAGTTTCCCTGCGGGTTTGTATTCAGGACTCGGGAAAGAAGGGTTTCCCACAGGATTGAAACTACTGTATACTGTATATAGCTGTATAGTTTCCTGGTCTCAGCTGTATCGTATTACACGTGACCACAATCGCGCAAGCATCAATATTCCAGCAGTTTCTGATTGCCATCTTTATAACCAGAAGCAAGAACGAGATATTTTTTACAATTCGTAGCCAGCTGCCACCAGGTAAAATTAGCATATTAATAAGAATGCCGGCGACAAGGGTCAGGGTAGCAGGACTAATCCGCAAGGATGCAACACGATTCCGTCTATGTCCCTACGCCAAGGATTCTCCGATCCTCCTCAGGGTGTCTGCATTCCTGATGACGGAGTCTCCGCATTTAGAACTCAATGGAGCGAAACTAATTGCAGGGGCATTACGTCGTTCCGATATTTACAATGGGGGTAAAGTATAAAAGCGACTATGGAATAGCGGGGAATCCTGAGGGGGCCTCTAATTTCAGGCATCGTCAGGCATCGTCAATACGCTGAGGGGAACGAAGATCTTTGCCACTCCCATATTGATCCTTTTGTGCTTTATTTTACTACTGCACAGACTTAACAGAGCCGCCATTTATCGCTCTAGATCTTCCACATTCCTGAGCTTCCTTATACTGCCTTTGTACAGCAGCCTGCTTGAGAACAACTACTCTACTACCGTTTTGGTATGACGCCATTGACAATTTCATGGATTACTGAGGATGGTGACGACTATTTTGGGAGACGGCTAGAGGAAGGTAGACAGGCAAATACCAGCACTTTTCCCTGGTGTATAAACTCCATGCTGACTCTGGTCTCCTGCTCGTGCGGATATCACTTTTCATTTTTTTCATATCTTGATGCTGCCTCCAATGGGATCAGCTGTGCAGGCTGGTTTAGTCTCTTGCTTTGAGTCTTATGTCACAGTTGTATATAACCGTTTTCTTACAGTTCATTTATCGAGCCACAAGCACTCATAGTAACACATTCGTCTTCATGAAAATCCTGTTGGAAAACAGGACAGTTCATCCTTTTATTTTCTCCAACAAAGACATATTCTCGATGGATACCTAGAAGATGTTCTAAATATTGACATACTAGAATAGCGACCATTAAATACCTTGGTACGACTCCATCCTACGAGAAGCACCCTATAGCAATGGATGTGTTCCTGATGGTGGTTGTATCAGGAATAAGTGGAGCCTTGGTTTATTTAGAAGTATTTCTTTTTTTCAGAGCATGGTATCCTGGCACTGTGATATTCACCTTGCGTGGTTTCGAGTCCTTGACTTTCCAGGTGTCTGCCTTACAGAGTCCTACAGGATTGGATGTGATCCTGGTGCTAGCTGTATCGCTATTCGCTCTCAAAATTTGTTCTTTCTCACGTATTTATCCTACAGGATGTTGTGTTAAACCGTTTGTATTTCGATACCACTTGTATTTCTATACTAAGAAATCCTTCGTTACCGGATGTGATCCTGATGAGTGCTGTATCGCTATTCGTTCAACTTTCCCTTTCACACGGTTCCTGTCCAGTATTCCCATTACTGGGATAGGTGTATCCTTAACAGGAACCTCCCTTCAGTACAATCTGTATCTTTCCTATAAGGATGAGATCCTGATGCGAAGTGTATCGCCATTCCTTGAACTTTCCATTTTAATATACGCTTTCTTCAACGGCTGGTGCAAATATCGAAATAGGTGTGTCCTACAGGAATACCAGGATCCTCCCTTAAACTGAACAACTAGTCCTTTTAAAAGGATGTCATCCTGATAAGAATCGTATCGCCATTCCTTCATTTCCGTCTTTTAACATCAATTCTCCCTTTATTTGAAATACTGAATAATGTGTATCCTGTATTCTATGTTTTTTCCTTAACAAGCATATGTATCCTTTTCTCTAAGGATGTAATCCTGATAAGTGGATGTACTGTTATTCCTTGAATTTTCCTTTTTCATATAGTCTTTGTCTTTTACTCCAAACCAGTCCCCCAGGTAAATCCTTTATTACAGGATGTGATCCTGATGAAACTTGTATCACAATTCTCTTGACTTCTCTATCCTATTTCGTTGCACCGATTAGAATTTCACAGCTTCCATTTTTCTCCTTCGTCATCATCCCTTAAAGTATTTTCTTTTTTCTTCTACTTTTTACGCAAAGGCTAAACAAAATGTATGAAAAACTTGGAACTTCTTCAGGTGTTTTATTAACTCCAAAGCTCTACAACCAAATTCCATGTAGCTTTCACTCCATTTACTGATTTTTATTCTAATCAATGAATTCCTCAACTTGCTCTCCACCATTTTATTTTATTTTATCCCTATAACAGCCAATCACTAAAGGATATGAAAATAGGGTACAGGGTTCCACTGCCACTTCTTGTCCTCGCGTGTTTCCTTATTACACTTGTTTACCTCTGTCCTGTCTTCAGGGACCCTTCCAAGCGGTCTTTTCTCTACATACGGATAATAATCCTCCATTACTTTAGTTCCTGCAGGTCCAGGTTCTCTTGGTATATTTCCCGGCAGCCATTTCTGTTGTGTTCACGAAAACCGGCTGACCTCGGTTACAATAATAATAATAAGGGTTCCAGGGAATAATCCCATTGTCTCCTTATGCGTTCCTGCTGTTCCAATGTAATTACTGTAATTTATGTCAGATTAAACCGCCCTTCGTACTCTGCTATCCTGATCTTTCCTGATTAAATCGATAGACTGGAACTATTTGCCCTGAGAAATTCTTCTTTTCTATATTCTAAAAAAAAATCAATTCTCACTTATTCTCTGTAGGAATTTTGGACATTATGTGTTGTCTGAGATGAACATCAGATACAATAACAAACACAGTTCTGCAGTGACTTAAGTAGAATATTTGAATAAGAATTTAATAAAATTTAATTATACAATTACTGTAACCCGTTATACCTTGAAGATTCTTGTTACAACTACGTACTCCTGTTTCCTTGGGAAGATCAACGGGTGACATATTCATCCTTTCTCAGTATCTCGTATTAAATTTCTGGTAACTAAAATTCCAAAATGGCGGTGTCAACCTTGGAATCAAATAGGTGGCAGCGCTGCAAAATCTTGCAACTTGTAAAGGAAAACAGGGCCGCTAATGTCCCTCCAGTACGTGATGTACGAACGGGCGGTAACGGATGGACTAGTAAGATGGCATATTACATGCGCAGTGTAAACAACTCCGTTACATCGGCGTAGCAGGAGAATAAACGAGTGAAAGAGGTGCCAGCGCGGGAAACTTGACGAACCAGAGTCGCATATTGCTAACAGAGGAGGTGGAACTTTCTCGTAGTGAATCTGTTTACTGTACTATGCGTACTTATATGTACATACATATGTACAACGTGATGCTTGAAATGCTTCGCTACTTTATGGGATGTGGTATCGATGTAAGTATCGATTTACCTGAAACCAAAATATTCATCATTGAAAAGAATTTAATGCTACTATGGATTCACTTTCAATAGAATAATCTATGGTCTAGATTAATTATTTGTAATTACTTTTTGTTATGCGGTTAGAAATTTTTTTTTTTCTGAGAGACTGCAGAATGGACTTTGACTGAGTTATCTTTGTTTACTTCGACGTCAGTTTTTTGTATATGAAACGCAGACCTTGTATGTACCTTGATGCTTGGAAGACTTGATGGGGGAGATATGACGATTCATATCTTTCATACACAGGAAAATAGGAAAGCATGAGAAGTAAGAGTTCACGTTATGGCGTGGCAGTCATATTTCATGAAAATCTTCCTGCAGTCCTAGCAACCCCCCTTTTCGGAATCGTTATGGTACACCTTGTTCTACCCTAGTAACTTTCCATTGTAATGCGTGAGCCGAGCGTCATTAATTTTTGGCGTGATGGAGTCATAAGCGTCTGTCAAGATATTAGAAAACTGTATATTATAAAAAAATTATTTTGGTGCTGATAAAATCTATATGATTATATATAACAGAAAAATATAGAATAATATAAATTTTTTAATACAAAATATCGGTATTGATAGTGTCTTACAAAAGGAGGCTAATATGAAATATTAAATTGAATATTAAGGATAACAGTGTGATAATCTAAATAATTTATGTTTTACCAGATAATGTTTATCTCGTATCCCTTAATTAGTCCCTTAAAGGGTTTTTACCATCTGTGCATGCCCTATGGGTACCTACCCACGAATTCTGAAGTCCTGTTCAAAATGCGTGGGTGGGTTTTCGTTGTCAGAGGTCAAGTGTAGACCATAAAGCGGGATATACATAAAGTCAAAGGTTACGACCGCTCTAAAACGCACAAGGCCGTTGACTTCCGTCATTACTAACCATCTAAGTTACACATTGTAAACGATAACCGAATGGAATACAATTTTTGTCCAAATAAGACAAAATATCCAATTTAAGAATTTTAGATGCTCTACAGTAATATCAAAGCTATTTTTAATAATTGTGTTTCAATATAATTTATCTTTATACATTTTTTTCAGAATTATACCAACAATGACAACAACATGTAGTACACTTCTGCCTGTAGCAAAACGACTGATACAGCAGTAGGAAAGTAATGGAAGTGAAACAGCTAACTCCCATTCATAGTGGCAATTATCCATGCACCAGCGGGATCCTTAGGAACGCCCGCGGGCTTTAAAAACCAGTTTCTCTCCGCCCCTTCCGATTAAATCGGCTATTGCGACGCGGGAGACAAGTAGAAGGGAGCAGAGTCCCTTGGCCCTTCGAAGGTCCCCGCGGTAGAAGATTCAAGGCCAACCGAACTCTTGTCGCATTCTGTAATCCTGTTGAAAATGCGTGGGCGCGGTCTCCCCGAGGGCTGGCCGTGGATGAAGTCGCACCCTTTTGGCCACACGTGCTCGCCCTTCGTCCAACCCCATACCACCCCAGTTTAACTGATTTTCCTATAAAGTGAATCTTTATCCCTCTTGAGGGTTACACCCGGATATAATATTCTGGGCCATCACGTCCCCTCCATCTGCACCACCCTTCGTCAACCATCAGCATGCACGCACCCACTTGGCACGCATCGAGACGGTACTGGCCCTATTACGCATGCGGCCCTTGGTCTGGGCATGGACGGCCGATTCTCTCCTCCCTACTTCGCCATATTTAGCCCATGCGCGTCGGCTTTCGGGTCTTCCATGGTTTCAGACACATCTCATGCTTGTGTACGCCTCCAGGCCATTACCGACTGATTTCACTATAGTGTTGGGATACATATGAGAACATTATGAACCTTGGGGTCGCTGATGCGATTCCTACTATAACGTTACAATGGGGGAGAGCACCCTTTACGTGTGGATTCATTCAATTAGGTAAATATAAGGGTCGATGGAGGATCTGTACTAGCGTAGTTGACGTACTGGTTAAGGGTAGCGAATCAGTAATGAAATACACAAAAATAATGAAGACTAATTGAAATTGTTTTTAGGATATTTTTCTTGTTTTTTTTTTTAAATTAATTAATGTTGTAGGAATTTTATGGCTATATTCGTAGAATTAGGACTCAAGTTTTACGTATCTATTCCATACTTGAGCTCCTGATCTCTGAAGTATTGCAAATGCCTGTCACTAATCTAGGAGGTGGCAATGTGATAATGAAGGAACTCGAAGGACAAAAAACTGACATGTCCAGGAAGGTCTTTTCCCAAGCTCAACCGCAAAGAGTCGTCACAGTTTCTTCAAGTTTCTGTGTTCCTGTTCGAAGAGCGGGGGCGGCTCCCGCGGAGGGCAGGCCGTCAAACTCGCGGGGCGGAACCCCGACGTCAAGAGGCGGTGCGGACCAGCCAAAGGAACACACTTCGTGTCTGGATACGGTAGGTCGATACCCTCAGTTCCAGGAACAGCAAGCCCCGTCCACCTGATCGTTGACAATGTACCATCGTTCCAAGATTACCCTTTAAAAAAAACTCTAGAACGATATAGACGTACCAGAAATTTCATAACGACCCACGTAAAATGAATTTCACGTATAACAAAAATGCCCCAGAGATTTATGAATTGAAAATCCAGCTGACAGAGAAGTTAATAATTTGTCGAGTTATACATATTAAAAATATCTCTAAACTCGCTCATCAAATTGAATTCCAGTCATCCTCTGAATTCCACGTAGAATAAAAACATTGGATCTTTCAACAGGAACAAGTAGCCTGTATATAATTTTTTCACTTTCATTACTCAATGACAGGTAGACCACAACAAACCAGATAACTGGCAACTAGTAACCGTAATTCTAATAGAATTACGAAAGAGCGTCATGAAATCCAGTTTTTTAATCAGCTTTCGTCCTGCTAATCGACACACCGCTTTCACCGACCTGAATAACGGTCCAGAGTTCCTAGCAAAGAAGTCCGACATATTACCCTCGGGCGCTCTAATACATCACGAAGATAAAATCAATAAGAAAAAATCACTAACAAAAAACCTTAGAAGAAGTCACTGCTCTGGTGATCAACTATCCCGAAACGCCCCATCGCCGGGGTGGATCTCTCGAGCCGCCCCTATTTTAGCACCCTAATTCATCCATAAACTACCTCCCTGCAACACATAGCTACCTGCTCCTGTTGTTTACTCTACTATTGTCTCAAAGCTTAGCGATTTGCACACAACTGACGTACCTCAACAGTATAATCAACCCTCAAGCCATTCACCATATTATTTCGGATTTTAATAATATCAGAATCATTTTCTTGCGCATTACGAATATTTGTTAAAGGAACGCACAATTCATCGTCCTTCTCTAGTCGGCAAATCCATGTAAGTGCATTATCACTTGTTATCATGAGACATATGGGTAACGTTAATGTATATGCTACAATAATCGGATGCTCGGGCTTGTCTTTGTAAAAATTACCGTCAGGATTTCGGCTTAAGAAATCTGTTACTATATTATCTTTGCCTTTACAATAAATTACATTAAAATTATACTGTTGTAGAAGTAAACTCCATCTGGCCAATCGATTGCTAGTGTACTGCGAACTGTTTAGGGATGTTAGCGCTCGATGGTCAGTTACAATTTCAAAATGATTACATACCAAATATGTACGAAATTTTGTTACTGAATAAATAATCGCTAGCAATTCCTTCTCTGTTGTCGTACAGATATCTATTTTCAGCATCTGCTAAACAACGACTAACCATTGATATAATCCACAGGTTACCCTTAGAATCAATTTGATAAAGAATCCCTCCGATACCAAGATCACTTGCGTCGCATTGCACCCTGAACTTGGCACCAGGCATTAAATGTCGCAAAGTGATACATTCTAGGAAAGCATCCTTAAGTGCTTGAAAAGCTTCCGAATGTTCTTCTTTCCACTGCCATTCAGTCTTGTTACTCAGTAAATTACGAAATGGATGAATAAATTTTGCGTATTGAGCATTAAATTGTCTATAATAATTACATAGGCCCAAAAAACCTTGCAGTTTTTTTTGTTATTCGCTTTCACAAAATTCTGAATGATCTCGAGCCGTTTAGGATCGGGACGAACGCCATCCGGTGATAAGATAAATCCCAAAAAAGACATTTCCAATTGTCCGAATCGAGATTTCTTTAAGCGCAAAGTAAAGTGGCAAGTTTTCAACCGCGTGAGTAATACATCAAGATGCGATAGGTGTTCGCGAAAATCATGAGAAGTAATTAATAAATCATCTATGTAACAT
>JARPRG010000291.1:9790-21319 GCA_031001745.1 Hartigia nigra
AAGTTTTAGGGTAGCATTTATTTATATGAGTTTATAAATTTAAATAATATTCATAAATAATTTTTCGTCGCATTGCGTGCGTTATTTATTTTTTTTTTTTAATATTTTTTATGTAGTATCTCATGAAAACGGACATTGTCTCATAATACGGCCGGCTACCTTACGTAAGTAGCTTTTAGGTTGCGTGTTTGAGTTCTCAAAACCTTCCCAGCCCTTCACCCACCACCCTACCCCCTTTTTCACCCTTTTCCTTTTGAATCTCTTTGTCACCGTTGCGAGCCGGCCACGAGGCCCGGTCTTAGAATCTTCCCGCCGTGTATATCAGCCCCCTCGTGTGCGCGAGGTGCTGTGGTGTGTTGCGTTGCGTTAGTCCCAGATCATTTGCTCCCTGTAAGCCCTACATCCCCCTTCCTACAGCCCTCACCTTCCAGAAATCCGAGGTATAATAAGTAGCCATTTTTGCGTTCGGGAACCTTTCTCCCTGGGATCCCCTCCCACGTTCCCACCGCTAGCCGTACCATTCGTGATGTTGTAAACACCGAGGACCTTCACAGGTCAGGTGTCGGTGCTACACCGTAACAGTAGCTGCGCCCAAACCGAGTCCCGTCCCTGTAAACAATCCCCTCCGTCCCCTCCTCCCCAGCTGTCAAGTCCCAGCTGATCGAGTCCCCGTCCCTTGCCTCCCCTTAGCTTGCGCCTAGTTAGTTTAGTTCTTTTCTTCATTTTCCTTTTATTGCGTTAGCTTATTAACTCTTACTAGTCACACTTTCCCAGAATTACGTAATAGTCACTCTGGGTCCGCTGGACCCAGACTATTGAAACTGTTATAAATAATTAAATAAAGCCGTTTAAATTTTTTTTAAAATTCCGGGGTATAATTTGAACTTATTTTTATATGAAAAAATTGTTTAGAAATGGCTATTACATTTCTAATAATGCAAAAAAAAATTGTGCAAAAAAAACAGAGCGGTCAGGCACATTTCGGCGGTAACGCTGCTATTGTTGTTGCTCAGCAAATTGTTTTGGTATTTCACGAGAATGCGCGCAGTCACTGCTGCCTGGTCCAGAATCCCGAAAAAAATACGCATAGGCCATCGGCTCGTTCGTCGACTCACGGTATATGAGTCACAGAGCATTGACCCCTTAACTTGGTTTTAAATTGAAAACAAAAATTCTGCTTTCACATTTGGCAATATTTCACTTACCAATACACGTCGAAACTGAAAAAAGAAAAAAAAAACTACTCCGCAAATTTTTTTCCCGACACTGGAGTCACACTGGGTCCAGCGGACCCAACACTTTCGACACATCCTACTCACACCGTTGCCAGGCTTCTACAAACGAACCAATAGAAATCTAACGGCCTGTCCTGGAAGTGGAAGACCCAAACTGCTGTGAGATGGCGTCACAAGTCCCCTTTTTTCCATTTTACTGGGCGGTATTCCAGGTCAAAAAAAGGCCTGGGTCCCCTGGACCCACAGTGACTATTAAGGGTTAAGTCAATTGTATTCTTTTCTTTTCTTTTGTTTTATTTTTATTTATTAAACTGTCATCTTTTATTGAATCCTCCGCGTTCCCTATTTCTTCCACCCTTCCCCATTTGCGATAGCTAATTCAAGCGAACCTGGGCAGAATCATCTACCCAGCACGTCACAATTTATATTTAATTTCTTGTGGAAAAAACTTAAATTAGTGGAAAATATTTGCCTAAGTGTAAATTACATAAGAATTAGAATATTATTTCCAGGAATAATTATTTTTTATTTATTTTTGTTAAAGTTTGTCAATAAACTATGAAATTGTAATTTATTTATTTGTAACATAAAGTATAACATGAAAAAATGGCAAAAGTAGTTTAAAAATTATGTATATTATGCGCCATTAATCGTAACATGCATTAAGAAATTATAAATTTGAATATATTTAAGATAACCACTGTGTGTGCAATCGATTCATTAACCTTCTACATTTCAATTAAGTCTTACGCAATTTTGAAATATTTATGTATGGTGTTAAATACTATGTGCTGTATCAACATATTTATATCCTTAGTTATATACGTATTTCCTGATTTTATTCATTTCTCATATTTTCTGTCTGGTTTTCATTGTAGTCAAACTGACAGATATTATTATTATGCTTATAAGCTAAAATCAGCTCTGCCCAGATTGCATTGTAACTTAGGCCTCGCTAATTTCTTGTTTTAAATGTAGAATGAATTAGTCAAATGATGTTACAGTACACTGCTTATATGCTACGAAATAGTAATCGAGTCGATTAGATCTTTGTAAGATCGCTTCTCGTAGCGGAAAAAACCTGTACCAAAGTCTCTTGCAGTTGCAATTTATATCATTCGTATTTTATCTTGTTTCATAAAATAAAGTTCGTTTGCGTTAACACAAGTAAAGTCACGTAAAATGTATTGCCGTAATGGCACTGACGAGCATAAGATTCGATGCCATTCCAAATCTGGTAACTATACTGATCGAATTCCCGCAGTATTTGATTTCCATTTCTTCAGGATGATAGTTGATGCACTTTGGTGGTCTTCTGCGATAAAGACGTTCTCTTCGCGCCGTACATGCACCTGGCTCTGTTACCGCTTCAATAGGTTCAATGCTCAATTGTTTGCTACCGCAAGGGCACAAGGTATCTACTACCAACAGGATTAAATTTGTATGCCGAATTTTCTGGACACTGAAAGGTCTGCAAAATAAATGTCTTTGTTATGTAAGTTTAAATAATATTACAGTGGAGTCCAGCATAAGTTGACCCACTCGTGTAAGTTGACTAAGCACACTCACATAAATAGACTACACCTTTGAGAGGTCTCCTCCATCGCAACACGTGTCTTCCTATGCCGAGGGAGCGGGCGCGGGCGCGAGCTGAACATAAAAAGCCGTCGAATGGTGGACTCAACGCATGCGCAGTATTGATGCCACCGTAAACTGAGACCGGTCATTGAGAGTGGAGACGGCGGAAAGGGTCAACTTACGCGAATTGCCTCGGTCTCAAACGACCAACTTATACGAGACTGCACTGTATATTAATTTCTTATCATATTAAAAATTGTTAATAGGATTGACAAAATCACGAACATCATTAATTTACATTAATCAAAAGTATTTCTTTAAATTATACATTTTCTTAACACATGAATGGAAACTTTCACTTTTTCTGCATGAATACAGTGTGGAAAGTGAGTCTTTTCTCGAGCAGTGTGGAAAAAATGTTTCCACATTATTTCCATTCATTTGTTATAAAAAATAGTATGTGATATATGTAGGAATAGGCATTTTGCACTCGTGTGATGTTTTCAGCAATCGTCTTCGTCTCGTTCCAACGTTTTTGGCGCTTCCACTCGACTGTGGCTCCTGCTGAAAACATTTCACTCGTGCAAAATTTCTGTATTCCTACTTGTATCACAATCTACTATTTTGCAATTAAAGTATTTACGAGGAATTTATAAGATGATATATGCCGTATAAATTTACCTTTCACAGCCAGTAACGTGGCAGTTAGTCAATTTTCCTTTCAAAGGGTTACTTTGGCCACTTGTATTGAGTCTTTCCGGTTGTAGGATGTAAAGATCTGTTTTCTTTTCACAAGCTCTGAGTTTATGTGGAGAATAAACAGTAGACGTTGCGTGAATTGCTGGAGGTGTTACAGGTACAGGCGGTAATACTGGAGGAACAGGTATTTCCTCTCTTTCAGGAATTGGATCGTCTGTCAAATCTGGTGAATATGATTCGAAATGATGCACCTCATCATTATTCGTATATTCTCCATCGTCTAAAATTAAATTTTGTGGTAAAGCAAGAAACGTCATAATAGCGCTATGAAGTATAGCATGTTTAAAAATTGGTGAATCTCAGAACCATAGTATCGAGTTGAAAATTTTAACTTCTTCAGAACCTCTATAACTTAAATTGGTTTATGTTGCTCTTGCACCAATAAAATTTCGCTCTACCTTCAACCTATTCATACTAATCGTGAATTAATATTCGATTTAGCTTAGATTCACCTATTGTATTTTCGCCTTTCATAATCTTCAATCGAAGCTACATTCGATTTGAATCAAATTTCATCTTCATTGACCAACGTCATCTAATTTGTCATAGACGTCGGTCCGCCTCAAAGTTACCATTTGATAAAAAAATGATGTAATTAAAAATATAATTGAAATCTAGAACTATTCGAAATATCGAAGGAATTCTAATCTGAAAGAAGTAATGCTGTGTAATTTTCTAAAGTAATACCTATTCACTAGTGAAATTATAAATATGCTCACTGCTTTCATTCATTTTTATTCGATAAAATTCAAATATTTTCATTTTGTAAGGATAATTTAAAAAGTAAGATTGATCTTTACTTGTTGGAATCTTTAGTTTATCATATACGTAGAACTATTCCTCAATGTTTAGAATTAACAAAAACAAATCGACCTTGAGTGGAAATATAAATATAGATTTCGTAGAACTAGCTAGGGCTGTTTATCATTAAAGGACAAGGATCTTTTTGGACTTTGTGAGTAGAGTTAGTCTCTTGTAGAGAGTATAACGGTACAGTTGGTTTTCTTCCTTGTTGAGTAAATAAAGTGTTAAAAGTTACAATATAAAATCCACTGAATGTTTCATTTAGTAACCCATTTCCAATATTACTGATTTAGGTTATTCAATTTATTTTATATTTCTATTTGCTTCGTGACCCGATAACAAATGTTTGTAAATTGAAAAACCATCTCAGCAATTCTTCTTTTTCTGTCAGGGGTGGTGGTGGTGTGGGGGGGGGGGGGTGATCCACCAACCCTCTGACAAGAACGGTAGAAGTTATTCTAAAAAATTCTACCTGCGAGCTAAGCAGAGTCGTACCGCAACCCTAGTACTGACTGCTAATATAGAATACCTCAAGAAGCATAGAAAAGTCATAGTCAGTCTTGCAAATTGTTCTGCGATCCAGGATCCGCCACCGGGGAGAGAGACGAACGCTCAAGCAGTGTCACCGCTAATCAGTGTCTAAGTATGTGAACATTGTGTATACTCGGCGAACTTATTTTGCGTTTCCGAACCTCAATCTACACCTAAGACCGTATCTCTGAAGAATGAGCTAAATCTTTGTAACCGCTTTATACGTTATATAACGTAGATTATAAGTGTGTAAAGTAAAAGTGAATGTGTGAGTAAATCTTAATAAATATCATTCTTGGATTATTACTTATATATATAATCTTTATTGATTCCCCTAGGGGATACAATTCTTTGTCGCATGTATTATATATCTTTCTTGACCTATCCCCTTATTCTGGCTTAATCACACACACCCCTTTCCTTATCCTGGGCCTGCGCTTCTGATCGCTCCCCTTTTACTCTCATTTTATTTTTCACTCATTCTCCACTTGTTCCACTCTCTCTCTCCTTTCTTCCACTCTCCTTGTCCACTCCTTTCCTTCCTTGTTATCATCTAATACCTCCCTTGCCACCTCTATTACCCCCCCCCCCACCCCCTTCTCTTTCTTCCCTCTTATGCACTCTACCCACACCTGCTCTCAAGTCTCCTCCCTACATCCATACACCCTATACCTTTTTTCCTTCTCCATTCAATACCTCCTATCACTCATCCCGTTGCCCAATCTGAATCTGAATCTCGCCTCTCTCTATCCTCTAATGTCACCCCAACCTTTCGTCAGATACCTTAGTATCCCTTTTGCCCTGACCATCCCATACCACTTATTATATTTCGATACCTCTATCTTATTCTATCTTTCCTCCTCCTGCATTTGTCTCTACCTATCTACTATATTTTCTCACCGTTTATCTTTCTAATTCTCCTCGTTCTTTTTACCTCATCCACTGATCACCCTCTACTTTCAAAATTATCCTTCCTTTCCTTTCTCCATCTCTCCAACACATCACCCCTCCTCTCCATTCCTCTAATTTCCTCTTGTGTCTCCACGCCCTCATTCATGCCTTCCCTTTTAACATCCCCCTCTACCACTCCTCTCTTATCATGTACCCCGCCGTACTTGTTTCCACCCCTTCAAAAATCTCTCCTGCAACCTTTCTACTTTCTCCTTTCTTTACACCCCTATATTTTCACCCTGTAATTAATCACCCACCATATCAATTTATCGAATAACTATATTCTTCCCCAATCCTTTCTGAATCTCATTTTCCCTATCCTCATACCTGCTCCATTAACGCTGTCCCCCCTTCTTACTCTCTCCACCCTTCCTACATCTTATCACTTTTGTTTTCTCCGCGTTCAGCTGCAGCCTTTTTTCGTCCAAATATTTTTTAACTTTCTTAACTTATTATCGTCCCTGTCATCCCTCTCATTCCCTCCTCATCTTCCGCTAGCATCGTTATATCGTCGATGTACGTTAGCATATATAGCTTTTTCCCCTCTACCTTGACCCTCCCCATCCACCTCTTTCTAACTCCTTGTCTATATCAGTTAATAGTAATGTAAACAAACTCGGGCTCAGGAGGCATCCTTGCTTCACCCCTCCTGCCATCCGAAATGGCTTTCCTTCCTCTTCCCCAACTCTCACCTTGCTCATCGTCTGTTTTAACGCTTCTTCGCATGTCATTACCAACCCTACCTGAGCTCCCACTACAACCTCCCTGTCTACCAAGTCAAACGCTGTCTTCAGGTCTATAAACATTATCACCATCTGCCTCTCCTTCCTCCTTACCGCCCTGTTTATGAAATAATTCAATACATATACAGTAATGTCCAATTGAAGTGGAACAAGGTAATTTTTGTGTATTTCCGGTAAACTGTGACCGATTTCGAAACACCAAAAACATATTTTTTAGCAAATTTTCTCCGCTTTTCAATGGTACAAGTTTCATCCCGATCGAATAAAAAATGGCTGATGGGGAGGGGTTGGTGTGAAATCGTGCATTTTGGGAGTTTTCGTAAAGTGCGAAAATTCGTAGGTCCGGAAGGAAATTCATATTTTTGATGATAGCACGAGAAAGAGCATTTTTCGACAATCAAAAAAACCCCCATATAGACCCCTGTAGCATCACTCTAGGAGAAGTTACAGCCCCTTGAAGTGAAAACGCTTAATTGACCATAACTTTCGAACGCGGCGGCCGATCTGGTCTAGTTTTTGCGAGTAACCATCTTTAACGGTACTACAGATTCTCTCAAAATTGTTTTTCTCAGAGATAATTACGTCACTAAGATCTCGAGACATCGCGAGCACACCTTAAGCTTCTCCGCCATTTTTCATTAGGAACGCGATGAAATATAAATTTCACATTTATCTGACGTCGTTGCCGAGATTTCAACGATTAAAATGCGATATTAAACATTGCAAAATGAGTTCGTTAAGGGGTTAAATTTTTAATTTGAAAAAACGTCTGAATTCTTTATTCCTTTGTTATTCAGATTTGCCGACACAAATTTAATTATCATTTATCTCCAAGAGATCCTGAGAATTCAGTCAGACTCAATACCCTCAAAATGCATTGAAATTTAGATCGAAGTCAAACCTGAAGATCCTCTAAATACCACATAATATTTACGTTTTATTTTTAGCTTAGTATAATTCAAGTTAATATTTGATTTTTATTTATGATTGAGTACATTCCTTGTGAGAGGGCTTCAGTATGTCAACGAAGAGTGGCAGTCATTGTTGCTATAATAATGATTCTAGCATCGGAAGCCATTTTTGTTCGAATTTTGTAATGTTGACACCAGATTCGTAATCAAGCACCCCAAAATCCCTCAATACCACATTAAGCTTTACAATATCTCTAGCAGGACATTTTTGGGCGTTAAGTACCGGATTTGAGACTATGGTTGCAGAATGTTGTTGTATGATAATTATGTGCAGTCGTATCATAAGGCAAACCTGCTTGCTCTAATATTTATTTAGACTTTAGTAATTTAAAATTAACTTACCCTCTGGCTCCTTTTCACTTCCAAGAGCCCATACTGGTTCCCATAATTCAAATACATGCAGTTGTATAATTAAGCTCCAGAGAAAAGTTCCGAGTGATGTAATGCTTCTCACAATAGATTTGGACATCGTTCTTGTTGCTGATGAGATATGGGAACGTTGGGGAAAGCATGCACCTTGATAATCCACCACAGTGACTTTTCTGCAAGTTTAGAGTTATTATATAATATAAATATAGAAAAAGTTCAGAGAAGTTCATCATGAAATTACAATTGTAAACATTTTCTGGAGTGTCAGATCTCTAAAATACTAACTGTCCTCGAAAGTAGAGAGACTGAGGAGTTTCTGGACTACCCTACTCCTGTCTCTCTAGAACTCCTGAACCACTTCGCCCCGAGACCAGTGATTGGCGGTACTTCCCCTCCCCCGCCCGTAGACTATACTCTAGAAGCCTGTAATTAACTGTTTTCTGCACTACTCGGCCTCAAGCCCCATCCCACGTGGCCTTACGCCCCCCCCCCCCCCCTCACCTGTGCATAACGCATCACTTCCTTGGCCAGCCGCATTTTCGTATTACCCACGGAGACTGCCGCGAACTTGTTTTATCTTATTATCAGTGACACCAACGCTCGGTAACATCAACAGTCAGTAATAATTTGTAAAAACAGGTAAAAATCGACATTAATGAGCAGTCCATAATCTATCTTGCTCGTTACATAAGATTTTGGGTGTTCATGCATCAGTACATGCATTCAGTTCTGACATCTGCAGCAGTCGTGATTTTCCCAGTTTTCCTTCACCTTACATTTGCATTATAATAAAAATGACTTTGCATGGGTTCAGTAGCAGCAAAATATTTACAGAGAGTATCAGCTAAGATGGACGTTTGCGATTTGCGACGAAACGGTGCACAATTTCGAAAATCTGATGTAAGAACCATGGATTATTTTTTGATTGCACATCGAATGGGCATAATATTATTTTTCTTATAACTTCCGTTCGGAAAATAAAAAAAATATTTTCGCCATTTCGAGTGCTATCGGAAAAAGTTAAATTCAAAAGTTGTAGAGCAGGAAAAAATAATGCAATTTAAAAAAAATTCGTAGGGAGAGCATTCATAATTAGGAAGATATTTGTGTCTGAAATTTAGGTATTTTTTGACCGATTCCCGATAATGACGGAACGCCTTCGTGCTGCAGCTTCATGCCGTACGCGCGATTCGCAATTGTTTTGAGGTACGCGTTCAGTCGGACACAAACGCCTATAAGGTGTCTAAAAGGTTTGCATAGGCTACGACGTGGAATTCCTAGAATACAAAAGTTATTCCTAGGAACATGTGGACACCGTAGGTTATGGCCAGGAACTCCTGGAGTACAGCAGCTATGACCAGGAACACGTAGACTTCCTGCTTATAGTATAAATGGCATTGCAAAACGTTTTAGGCACCTTGTAGGCGTTTGTGTCTGTTTGTAGTCATTACCTATCGGCAATGGTTTATCTGGTGGGCGATGCTGTGGGGTTAAGTAAGATTTTCAACGACTACAAGGCTACTAAACGTCAGTTAGAAGAAACGAGAAAGCATAACAAAATTATGGAGACAAACTGCTAACCAAGGCACCTAAAAAAGGTGGCATCTAACCGTGGATTATTTACCATCTTGAAATATAAGTGTCAGAATATATCAAAATCAGATTTTAAGCTAATCGAAAGGTACATGCTCATACTACCTTAAAGACAGAACGGCTACATGGGGAGGAGTTATTAGATACAAATTTTAAGCCATCATCATTAATCAAGAACCTGGATTCTTGATGCTGAAAAGCCCAGTCAGGGATTTGTGGACAGTAGGTATTTTAAATTGGATGGCATATAGGTATGGTCGAAAATGGTTAACGGATCATACGATTGCTAGTAATTCCTTTTCGGTAGTGCTATATTTTTCCAGCTTTATTTAAGGGGGAATGGAACTGATCACCGAACTCCGAGGTGACGATGCTGCCCCGCATTGTGATAAGCTGTGGAAACACGTGACTATACTTTTGCACGTTTGTATGCCTTCACGCTTTAGTTATGTTAAAAAACTTATTACGTTATAATGAAACATATTCCTTTACACTGTTCGCTACAGTATTTAAAATTTGTCTTCAATAATAAAGATTAGCTAAATACTAAAGTTTAGATTAGAACTAAAGATAGCTTAAAAAGAATGAGCACTACTGGCACACGTTGGAACTAGCCGTGTTACTACTAGCATTCGCCGTGGCAAAAGGCTGAAGTTTTAGGCGAGGCAATTCGGCCACTAAACTCTGTAGATACTGGAACGTGCAATCCGATGCACAGAAGTACGTAGAAAGAGAGGGTCACAAGTGGATCCTCCATCTTTATCTATACAGTCCTATCTAAAAGTTTCTTCTCAGTATTCAGTAACTGACAATTGAATTTCTATTGAAATCACTTTTGTACCCAATTACACAGCACATTTGAACCATGTTTACACTTAATTATCCAGTGCACTTTAACCATTCATTAATTAGTAATGCGACGTACTGAACTTTGCAGAATTCATCTTCTATATAAGAGTGTTAATTTTTTCATAAGTCTGTATATTTTTGCGCGTATATACATAGTATGGCGAAAAGAGAAGGCTATAAAGGCCCTTGTAACCATCCCTTTTTACGTACTTCTCTGTATAGGAGCGCACGTTCCAGTACGGACAGAGTTCAGTGAGTTCGATGCGTTGACAGCTCCACTGTTCCAGACTGTTCACACCTAAATATTTTGAAATCAAGAGACTCGGTCGAGTCTCGCGCCAAGTACAGGCAACCGGCTGGACAGGGCACGGCCCGCCGAGTCTCTTTACCCGAGCCAACTCTTGTACCTGTGTTTGAAACCAAATATCTTATGAACGGCTACAAATGAGAAAAAGTTATTAACACATTCATTATAGGAATTGGGGGTTCTGATTTGATTGCCACCATAATCAATGAGACTGGTGTACGAGATCACGGTGTATTGAGAGGGCGAGCGAGATACTTTTATTTCAGTTCCGTCGTCGTCTTCGCATGTCCATTTAATTTTGCACTCACGGGTGGCGCTGATCCTAGTAGTTCCCCGTAGTTTCTTGTGTCTAGGTATCAGAAGTGGAAGTCCAGGGTATCTGGATGTTTCTCTTCGTATTTTCTTTGTCTAGGTGGCGGAAGTGGAAGTCCAGAGTATCTGGATGTTTCTCTTCGTAGTTTCTTGTGTCTAGGTGGCGGAAGTGGAAGTCCAGGGTGTCCAGGTATTCCTCTTTGTAGTCTCTTGTGTCTAGGTGTCAGAAGTGGAAGTCCAGGGTATCTGGATGTGTCTCTTCGTAGTTTCTTGTGTCTAGGTGGCGGAAGTGGAAGTCCAGGGTGTCCAGGTATTCCTCTCCGCAGTTTCTTGAGTCTAGATATTGGATGTGAATATCTAGGGTGTCCAGGTCTTCCTCTCCGTAGTTTCTTGTATTTAGGTAACGGACATGGAGATCCAAAGCACCCAGGTGTTCCTCTCCATAATTTCTTATATCTAATTTCTTTACATAATCTTCCAACACCTCTTTATATTTTCTAATTGTTTCTTCAGTTTATATAAATATG
>JARPRG010000293.1:0-10714 GCA_031001745.1 Hartigia nigra
CGCCTCCACGCACAGAGCGTGATAACGAGACCAAAAGAAGTCGACCTCTTATAGTCCAGGTTCCAGGATTGATGAGAATTAACATTAAAAATTCAGGAATACTATTGCAATCAAATTTATTCAACAATCAATATAATATGGTACAATATTCATACAATACAGAAAGTATAATTATATAGAACGGGTGTAATAAAATATAAATACAGTACAGTTTTAATACTAATAGTTATATACTTTCTGAAATTTAATGTCAATATTACGCATACTGTCTTAACCCTATTCGCCTGCATGTAATTGAGGGAGACAGAATCATATTCACAGTACTGACAGTTCAATTCGAAATGTACCCATAACACAGTTTGATAAAAACATCTGAACTATTCCACATGTTTCTATCTTTCCTGTCATATTGACAGTTCTTGTTCTCGTGTTGGGTTATCGTTGCGTTCACTTGATATTACTCTCATTACGTTTCCAATTAACTTCCTCGACAGGAATTATAAATTCACCTTATTAATTTCAATCACAATGACGGTGGAAGAACAGTGCCATTATTCTGATACGACGGAGCCATCAAACGCGACGTCCCTTCCGTCGGACAGCAGCTGCGCCAATAACTCTTGCCAATTAGTCAGAACGTGTGCTGCACCTGTCGATAAGAAAAGTAACACAATTATAATGAAATCACAAGAAAGAAAATCAATTAAATAATTCTGTCAAAATACAGATAATGATTGCAATTGTCTAGTCGATCAACACTCACCAAAATTTACTGAATCTCCAACAATTTGCACCATGCAATCAAAACCGATCCAGCCTTCATGCCAAAGACCTCCAACTTATCAATTCCACGTTCCACCGTGTCAATCAATGAAACAATGTGAACTTGGTGTGACGTGCCTCTGTCATACTTACAATCAGTAATAAAATAAAATATTAGTAAGAATTTCCTTCATAATTCGAGTCATTTTAAATTTCTAGAAATACCTGTGGTACACCTTTTAAATATCCTAAGGGTAAGGTCAAGGATTAAATCAATATCTGTTATACATATTGAATACAGTAAGTCCTGGTGACATTGAATTAGTTTCAGGAGAAAAACAAGAATCCATATGGAAAGGAATAAACTGGAAATGCCCAGGACAAGAACATCCAAGGAGATTCGAAGATAATGCGTATCGTATTAAATTAAAGAGGAACCATTGTTCATATTACCCTGAGGTATTACCAATAGTTAATCAATACTACAATATTCACTAATGTCAATTATCGATTTCAGGCTTGTGTATACCGTGAAGTATCAGAAGGTATACCAAACTTGAAATCATTTGACCCCGACAAATTAGGTCCTACAAAATGTCCAAGTGGATGTGAGCCTAATGTATCAGAGAGAATCGATATATACTATTTTGATCATGGAAATTCAGCGTACGTTATCCTATTCCGTATTGATGGTCTTGTGTCAATAATACTCGTATAAAAATTATAAAATAATTGATCGATACAGATATTACAGAACGACGGATTCACCACCTATATTGGCAACCGAAAAATGTGCAGAGAGAACAGATTTCATAGCGACACGATTTTGGGCTGAAATATTTGGAACTCTTCACATTGGAATTGCTTTCGTCACGGCCTTTATACTTCAGCTATTGCGCTTCCTGCTCTTCAGTATAATCAGACCGCTTACTGTCGGTACACTACAATTATTCGCTGATTACTTTATCAAGCCTTTCCTGTCCATCTTGTTCAACGCATTGATACAGCCGATATTGATATTGCTGTACAATGTGGCAACTTCCTTTAGAGATCTTTGTGAACCTTTGGCCGAGGCTCTTGGATTCTTCTTACGTGAAGTGGCCAATGTTTTCAAGGCACTTAGAGTCGTGGAAGTGAATAATACCAGCAGTACCGTTAACGGTGGTAGCACGTGACCAACTGTCCTAAATCTAGAGTACACAAAGAATGAATCACTCTGTAGCAATACACTATTATAGACAGCAAGCACTTACACGACACAACAGACGCTCCACGTAGAATAATAACGAAGAAGAATGAATAGAGACACATAATGAGAATAGAGCTTACTTTAACACCAGGTATATATTTGGTTTTTTTTTTAACTTTACAATATTATTATTGTTTCATTATTTCTTTTTTTTTTTATACAGAACAAATTATCTCTTATAGCAACTAACTTTGTCAATAATAATCAGTGATTTATCCTTCCTCTCCTCTCTCGTATATCTTACCATTTAATAAATTATTTACAATCTCACAAACAACAAACGGAGGAACCTAATTACATCATGTAGTTGTTCACACTTCGCTATTTACAGGTACTACTGGTTTTTACAGAACTGCACTTTCGCTCCACCTGCATGCACTGAACCATTTTGTGAACCTCGTGAATCATTGTCACGACGTACACTAGCTCAGGAAAGAAACAAATGCCTATCGTTACCTAGTCTCTCAGGAACTGCATCATCTGCATTGCTTTGTGGTTATCATTATCTAGGTGGTTGTAGTTGGAGTCTCCTGGATAGCAGCTGGAGCTTGAGAAGGCGCGGACGTCGAGTCGCCTGTAAGGAAGCATAAATCATAAGATAAAGAACGTAAGCTAAACAATCACAGTCGTTCAATCCCTCACTGAACTACGGTCACTCAAAATGCGTTCACTTGCACGAGATTATTTTACAAATAAATTCTACTGGAATTACTAACCTATACATATATTTTCCTAGTGCAAATATACCTTTACTAGACTACTACTCGCGTCAATAACAAATTACCCTGGCAAGCTAAAGGAGTGATTACTTTAGGCGTTAAATAAAAATGACGCGCTTCCAACGTTAATACATTCCATTTCCTAGAACTAGAAGCGTTTCGTGTCAAGGATTCATTTTGAGTGGCACAAGACCTAGGCAACGCATAGCCAGTATTGCACTCGTCAACGTAGCGTAATGTTGAAGTTAGTATGACGCCATAGGTGGATGAAAGAGAATAAAAGGAGAGTCGAAGAGTTAACGATACTATAGTCAAAAATAGTATTAGTTCACGTCGTCAGATTATTTTGAGGATTACGTAAGGCACTTTCAACGTTTATAAACGTTGCGGAAATTCGTTGCGATATGGTTGAGGCATTATGCAACGACGTTGACGCTACTACTGCTGCTGCTGCTTCTTCGAGGACGATCGATGCTTCCCACTGACCCCCTGTCAGATCGTATCGGGCACTCTCGTAGTTATTCCAGGAGGAAACTCACCTAGTAAGGCAGCCTCTAGATCCCCCAGGATCTCTGTTTCCTTAGAATCGATAAGGTTGAAGCGTTGATTAAGGAGCGTGAGGTGGGCGAATACACAGTTGAGGTGAGCGTGCAGCCCCAAGAGCGCCACCTCGCGAAAGTGGCAGTGGTAAATATGTGCCACGACGTGGTACAGTAGCCGCAGGATCTTACGCACTATCGACTCGAACGAACTAGGAAACTCGTTTGCTGAAAAAGAAGAGAGAATAATTAATATACACGTTCGTAGCAGAGGTTCAGTTAAAAGCGATAAATGGATTGAGAAATTCCTTAACGCAAAGAGGAATGGATTATTAATATTTGTGAAATTCTTTTGTAACATGTAAAGATCAAATCTGCGCAGAATCCTATCTCGAAGAGTCGGGGCGGATCAAATTGCTATGCTAATAATAGCTGATCTGAATGAGAGAAAGAAAACAGTGAACTCTGTAGCAAGTATGCAGAAAGGAATGCATGCTCGACAATGGCTGGACCGCCAGTATCGCGTTGGATGCTGCTCAGTCATGCTGAGAGTAACGAAATTCTTTATGCCTATCGGTTATAGTGACGGATGACTTACCATACTTTGTAGGAAATATAGTCTCGTCGCTGACAGTGCGTTGTGTGAATGTCATAACGTAATCAATGTACTGTGGCGCTGCCACCCTTGTTTTCTTTCCCTTCTCGTCGAACCACAAATACGTTCTGCAAAGTTATTTCATCGTTACACACATTTATGTCACGAATAACTAAGAACCATGTATACAATGCTTGTACAGGGACGAGAAAAAATGTTTGGAAAAACTTGTTACAATACTATTGATAGGTAAGGCACTGTTGATCGCCTGTTTAAATGTAAAGAAATTTATTTACTTGTCTTTTGACTTGTGTAAATTAATCTATAAATTTATCTACACTACTGGACTATCCATTGTGAAAATAACCAATGGACCAATAATTCAAACATAGTCCCTTTAGTTCATCCAGTAATTTTTCATGTCCCTAAGACAGATATGGATATCAGAGACTCAGGAGCTCTCAGTGAACTAATCGAAAGTAGTTACCTTAAGCCAGGTCCTGTCATGTCAGGGCATCCAGTCGTAGTGCAAAACTCGGATATGGTGCCGTAAACGAGATTAATGTGATCAAACAGTGCTAGAGTGTGCGAGGCCAGCCATTCGTTGTAATCTAAACCCGGTGGAAGGTCCACCAGCATCCTCAGGTCCAGCTCAGGCAGCTGTCTCTCGAGAGCCGCCTCCTCGAGATACAATTTCGGATCTTCAGTAGTTCCCGCATCCTTTTCCTTTCGTCGGGCTTTTCTGCAAGCAAGAATAAACCACATGAGATCTTACGAGACTCTCGTACAAGGACAGAGAAACGAATTCCAGCGTGTCGAGTGTTCGACAAATGAAAATCCCTAGACGCAGCTGCCAGAGCCTTCTACTACCAAAGCAATATACACCAGTAAATAAACCAGTATCAATTCTCTAGCGTGAAACAATTCGATAAAATTGTGCAAATTTTAGACTGAAATTCACAGTACTACGTTCTAACGTAAGCAACAAAATTTAACAACATCTCAACAAGAAAGATACCTAGTGACTAAAGAATCTAGGATTTGCTATGGATAATATCCGGACGACCATAATAGCCGTTGGCAACTGACTAACTGTTTGGGTAGGTAGCAGGTAAAAGACAAACGGTTACTTTGAGAGATTGAGAAAAGAAAGATAAATAATGAGGCCATTAGGATATCGAGACCTTTCCAGGAATATGACAACCTTCAGACTGTAGGTAGCCGGTATTCCGATGAAATTTGAAATTTGGAAACCTACAGAAAAGTGAAACCCTATAAGATACAGAAAGAAAAGTCAAAATATAAAGGAATAGAAAAAATAAATAAATAAACAAACGGCGAAATTTCCTTATCCATTTGTTTTTCCCGAGTTTCCTACGTTTTTAATTTCCTACCTGATATTTCTATTTACACTTTTTCCCCATTTCCCTCAGCATCCATTTTTTTCGTCTTCTTCATAGGACAGATCGTGTATCGAAGTTTGCTACGTTTGCGATTAAAAATGTCAAGTTGGGAGACTCCGCAATGAAGCGTTACGAGTAAGGTAGACACGAGAGAGGTCTACTTCTGGGTATAAGGAGTAAGTGTACATCTAGGGACAGCGGAGAAAGAAAACGGGATCGGGTTCAGGGTTCACAGAGGCCGAAGAAGTGCACGTATCCGAACGTTTAAAGGAATGAAGTTACACGCGCGAACGTTCAACGCTGCGAAGTGGCTACACTAAGGGTCGGAAATAGAAAGCGGCGTCCATGGTGACAAGCCTTTAATCTGCGTTTCTGGACTGCAAATCAGTAAAATGGTAATTGAAGGACTTAGGGTAACGAGCATGAATGACCATGTCGGCTTCGTGGCAAAAGCGATCCTTGAAGAGAAGCCACAAAAGCATACAGACAAAAAAGGATCAATAATAGTTCCGTAGGGCTTACTTATTCAACCTGAACCTGAGGCACAAAATGACCTAAGGATGGTCCTGACGCGAAGATCATCATTAAGTGATCGAGACAAAGACTCGATACTCCATTACTCTCACTAGACTGGATCAGGATATATCCAAGAGGTTATTAAGACTTTTTTCTTTTTTTTTTTTGATATTTCAATAAAGCTTCTAGATCCTATCGAAAGGAATTAAATACAATGGTATGTATGAATTGTTCTGTTTACTTATATGTTTGGATAAACGCCTAGAAATTGTAGGTTATGTTGATAAATGGATTGCGTCAGGGAATAGGATATATGCTTTGTGTATAATCGGGATCGAATCATGCAGTTGAGATCAAGAGAAAGAATTCTGGAGTAGGGACTGTGACTCCTTATCTTTGATATTTCTCAGCAGAGGACTGCGGGATACTGTCTAGGGATACAGGCTGTACTATATATCTTGCAAACTAGATACGTACTTGAATCCTCATACTTTCAGTCGCCATTCCCAGATGGTGATACAACCCGTGGAAACTTGTTCGTATGCGAGCTACGCGTAGCCATGTGTAATGACGCATCTTACCAGGGCGTTACCATGTCTCTTTGGTTTGAGTATAGCAAAGTCCTCAATAATTTGAAAAGGAGGTAGACCGCACTGTCCCCGAGGACGAGGTTGAAGAATGAGATCAGGGTCTGCAGAGTTGACATTTGCGATACTATGGACAATAAGGACACTAGCGGCAAGAGCAGCGGTATCAGAGACAATAACATGGGACCTAAAGGAGAATTCAGGACTCCGGATACTGGCCCGACTCTTTAATCCAATGAGCAGCCGCAGCGTTTGCGGGTCGCTTTTAAAATTCAAGTGGGACAAGTACCCTTTGTCCCACTTGGACCTCCACTTCCTGCTACCCACCTGTTCCATGCGTGCACCCTTAATTAAGACCTGGGGTTGTCGAGGAGCTCGCGAGAAAAAGGATTTCTACTTCTGGATAATACAAGCCGATGATTACAGGTTTTTTTCAAACGTACTCCCCCCCCACCGAAGTACCTGATGAACTCATAATAGGACGTTCCACATTACGGATCGTGGATTATCATAGGATAGTCGAGAGCCTAGAGGTCGTCTTCGAGAAGCTGTGTCTACTGATGATGGATTTATTGGGGGAACTCACGCAACTAGTTCGCCGAAGAGGCGTATCTTCCTGTGGCAGGTGTCAAGGAGCGATAGACGCGAGGATACCGAGGTACTTCCGGTAGCTGCGGACGAGGAATTGTGAACTGGTGTGGACGGTGCAGAAGATGTCGAGGAGTTGTCCAGGAGGGCCACTGCCCCACGTGCAGGTGAGCGCAGCATCGCCGACGACGTTGACGAGGAACGTCTCGCTGGCACCGTGGACTCCACGCCGATGCCGGCGATCTTCTCGCGTACGCTAGGTATGCACCAAATCTTGTTTCTTTGTCATTGAACTCTTTGGCTTTAACCGGAAGGGACCTTGGATCGCTTCCGACGAAAATCACGGAAGTTGATCCTATCCGATGATCCTGGTCGGGATGGCACTATAGATGCTCGATGATGACTTGGATGGTTCTCTGTCGTTTCTTTAAAAAAAACAAACAATTCTTCCAAGTCCTTCCCTGGCAGTCAATGCAACTTTTCAGTTTCACTTCATTCGCTACATAGAATTCCAAATGGAATTTCACTGCTGTGCGCTTCGGCTGAGGAAGACGAATTTCAAACGCTGTCGGCTTTTAGGTTAACCTTGAGTCGAGATCGAGAGTGCCGGATTGGGATAATCGTATGCGATGTGAACGTAGTAAGGATGTTAAGGCGTTCCCGGTCTGAAAGGAAAGTTACGATTTTCTCTTTTTATACGATTTCAACGATTTTTACTCCCTTTGATATTTTTCTCTTTTTTTTTTCCTCACACTTTATAAATTATCACCCGATTCTAATTGACTGGCTGCGAATCTTTACGTTGTTTGAACTTCCTACTTTTCATCGTTTAATTATAATAATACGTGACATTCGATACATCCGATGCAATGGTTTATTAGCCACACGGAGCTTATGCGCTTTAACGAGGTAAAATAATACTGAAAAAAAGTTAGCTTGTAATTGAGCACCATTATCAACACGATACCCATGACACTTTGTGAAATTGAATATTAATAACAATTTGCGATGATTGAAAACAGTTGGTGAAAAAGTCTAATGCATTAACACCACGTGTATCCTATACATATGTCATTGAATACATGTTAATCACGCAGTGCGATATTCAAATTATTGATCAAATCTAAAAAAAAAAAAGAATATTCTAAATTTATCTCAAAATAAAGATAACACCCTTGCCACGATTCACCGTTTCTATACAAATTAAAAAAAAAAATTGCTTTACTCAAAAATCACACAGTAAAATCACGACGTAATGTCCACGTGTCATATTCAGGAATAACCGTAAACACAGTAAACAACAAGATGATTCCCATTAAACCGCAACTAAAGAATTCCATTCGTTCGGCATCATCTAAATCGACCACTACAACTTTCTCGCGAGTCTTTCTCACCATCACCATCAATATACCTCAAGCATGCAAAGATTCAACAGATACAACCATCATAGGCATTATTAAAAGAGAGACCCAAGTACCGGCTACCAAGTATAAAATCCTCTCCACAAGAAGCGAAGACTTTCGCCGTTTCGCGCACTTTCTACGAGCGGGAGAGCGCGACGTTCCTTGGCGACTGATGAACGACCGATTGGATTATACAAAAGAATACATGGAGTCTGGGTGAAACGTTCGATGCCTACAACGCTTGTACAAAAAGTCACGACGACGTCTCGACGTCGAACGTCGTGGCTGATCGCACGCTCGTTAGCAAGACGTCCGAAACGCGACTGCGAGGACTTGCGATATTCGCGCTCTCCTCGAGGCTTGCCTTTAGGGTAGGGCACCGCGGCAAGTAGCTACGACGACGTTGACGGCGTCGGCGGCAATGCGACGCTCGTTGCGCCGCGACGCAAACGTTACCACCTTCCGCGATACTGGCGGATCAGCTGTGACGGAGACTGAAGTCAGCTGACTGGCTGGTAGCTCTGGGTACTCTGCGACAATCGATACTATATGTAGGCCCGACGGTGGGGCTGCTGGTTCTTCTTCGTTTTCCTTTTGACGCCATCGTAATATTACTATCGTGCAGAGGAGCGTACACGAGAATGAGGTTCGACGATACGTCGACTCCTTTGCGGAAGGTCCTTGCGAAGAATGGCGTTCCCCCTGGTAACGATTCAATCCTCACAGTGCATATACGCTTGAAGTTCGATCATTTATAATGAAGACGCTATTGTTTTACCCCGAAGACTCCGTACGTGGATACCATGTTAAACGATCGTTACTTTCTTAAATATTTTTTTCGAATTCACCTTTATGGAAATTCGTGGGGCACCTCAAAACAATTTTCTTGTGATCGTCACTGATGCTGCTGACCATCCAAGTGGTTGTGATATATCGAGTATAGGAATCAGCGGCTCTACGGACGTTTTCCAACGACGTGCTCAAAGGGGTCCCCCAGTATGTATGAATGACACAAACTGAATCATCAAGAGAAGATGGAAAGACAGCTGTCTGACCTCTGTAAGTCGCAATGGACGTAACAGGCGTCTTCCTTACGTTAGTTCGGTCGCTCCAATCGGGATCGTTCTCGTTGTGATGTTTAACACTGGTCGCTCAAGGTTAATTAACAGCTAGAAATATTCCTCGCTTGCAAGAGTTATGACAAACCTCAGAAACGGTTACGTATGTGGCCTGTCGTAAAAAAAAACGAATAATACGCACTTCTTCCATATACCAAGAGAGCATGCATGACGTCATTCTTACTAACGCGATTTTATCATCTAAAATCTACATATAGCAAGACAGAAATAAGCGTGCACGTGAAAGTTACTAAGAATAATTTGTTCCTCAAACAAATGTCATTAAAAAAAGCACGAAGGATTATAAAGAACTCGTTTAATCCGGATCCGAAGTGTTTCTAATCTCAGAATAAATCTTTATCTATGCGTAATGAACGGAGAATGAAATCTCTGTTCATCAAGAAAAGTTCGAAAATGAGGAGAGAAAAGAGAGAGAGAAAGAGTAAGCAAAATGGGAAAGTTTTATCCTCATAAATGACTTGTCAATTGGGAGAACGAATGGATGGAAAGTGAATAGAGTTAGAGATTGGCGCCAGCAACTTGGTGCTCCCGAGGATTACGAACGAGAGCGGATCGATGTGACGGCGCCTGTGAGACGCGTCTCCGCTGCTCGGTGCCACGACGATGTTTGTGTTTGTTTACACCGCCTCCATCATCGGGAACCCAGACAATGCTATTACCTATCCCATTCTTCATACAATACCCGGTCATTACGTTTAGGATACGGACGAGTGACTTTCGAGGGACCGATAAATCCGTAACCTACTACTTTTCTCTTGGCAAAATATTCCCATCCCATCTTGGACATACGTCAGTATATACAGAATAGTAGACTACGAAAGACCGTGTGATTCTGTGGTGCAAGAGTTATCCATATGGGGACATGATAATTTTCAAGCAAAACACGATCATTCATTCGTGCCAAAGAAATTCGGCTAATTTTTTTTATATAAAATTGCACTAGAAGTAAGGAACAGACATTTAATTAAGTGAAGTATCCACCTCGTACCTCTACGGTCGTGCAAAATCGAGAACTCTCAGACTTGAGTTATACTTTAAGAGTCCGTGGAAAATTCAGAAAAATACGAAAAAAAAAAGAAAAAAAAAAGAAAAAAAAAAGAAAAAAGAAATACGTACTGGAGACGACGCTAACCTTTAGAGAATTAAAAGGAATCCCCGAACGAGTCGAATTCTTGACTTGACGTGCCCTACGTGTTTTAAGAAACTTTGTCTAA
>JARPRG010000293.1:26613-38478 GCA_031001745.1 Hartigia nigra
TATATATATATATATATAGGAATATGCACACGCTGTATATAGTATATGTATAATATTATATGGTACATGGATAGACGCATGTGGGCAAATTCACATAAGCATGAGCACGCAGTATAGGTCGTGCGAAACGGCTTCAGGTATTTATTGAACGTAGCCAAACAAAGAGGAGATGCATCAATCTGAGCTTCCCCATTGGATCGTACGATAGAGATTCCACCGTACGGGCCTGAAGCTATATCGAGGAATTTTTTTTTTTTTAATATACGAGCTGATCGACTTTATGCATTGCCTGCCGTGCATTTCCAATTCCCTGCAGTCCCTCGATGGCTTCTTATATTCGATAGGAAAAAGCTTCGTGCGCAACTCGCCGGCCGTTACGCGAAACTTAAGCGGCAATATTGCCAACTAAAAGTTCCTAAGCTCCATCCGGAAAGAAAGGTAAGAAAATGTGGAGAAACAAAACAAAAAAATATGTTAATAAAAATACTGCAGTCTGAGACACTTGCAGATATGACGCACGTATTATACTGTACGTGTATCGTAAGTAAATATGTCGAGACAGAACAATTTTTAACGAACATGGAAACGTTATACGTGTAGATGACGCTTTAGGAGTCACAGGAGATTTTTACCCGGTAAAACCCGAAAGCACGAGAAAACGGGACACGTTTTAAAAACACAAAGTGGACATTAAAAATAAAAGGAAAACCCTGTCATACGTCAGTCCGAGTTAAAGCACGCAACGTCATCCTGGGAGGTTGTGTTAAAATTAAATGATCCTTTGAATCTTTCACGTCCGCCACGAGAGCCACTAATGCTTTCATGTACTTAGCCAACGATCACTCCCTTCAATTACACATCATCATTCACTCTAATGAAAATGGCTTGTTTTACTTATGCATGTAAAAAAAAACAAAAACAAGAAATTACGTCACAGCAGACTAGAAATCATGTCAAAGCATTCAGAGAAATTGATGATGTCGCTTCTATATAGGAAAAAGATGAAAAATTCTTATTAGATTCTACAGGATGGTTAAAATCGATCGATTACTCTATGTATCGAGGTATCGATTGAACTTTCGCGATAAAAGAACAACTTTCGGGATAAGCAGTGCCGGTGCACCTGATGTCAGTGGAATTAAGTAATTTGTCGTTGCCGATGGCTTAATGTTATCCATCACTAAGCGTGAATTTACGATGTAATAAGGCCGTGAACGGAGTCCTACGATCTATCTTATAAGACCCCCAATTCCATCCCCTTAGCCGGCTATTCAACCTACCCCCATTCCCATCGTACTGCCACCCACCAACCCTCCCTTGTCTCTTCTGCCTTATACCCTGTTTCTCTCTTGGGGATCGGTGGAACTCGGAAAGCAAGCTTCTTGCAAGACTCCAGATACCCGCGCGACCCGCAGTTAATTAATCCGACGGGTCACGTTGGGGTTATCGCAAAGCGAATCGATGACTATCGCTACAACAAGATATTCTTGCTGATCTACACCGAACCGATATCACATCCAGATTTTGTTAAAGACGATCAACCTCTCCCCTACGTAATCTTACAATCGATATTATTCTTCAATTAATTATAAATTTTCTTCATATTCGTCAAATAAATAAATAAATAAATAAATATATATATATATATATATATATATATATATACCTTGTGTTACAGCACGACAGTATTACTTCTTGATCCATACAAGGACCAATGCCGCTCTAGAAAATTGACCTTTCAACTCTGTACCAATGGTGAATCTACGTGGGTATATTTATTCAGCACAAAGGAACTGTTATACAGATCGTTAAAGCGCCTGCGATCCTCAGCATCCCTCCGTGTCCTCCCACAATGCTATACTCTCCTACATTATTTCACGTGCATAGCTCTTACACGGGTGTACATGCCAACAATCCATATACTCGGAACGTGAGTCGGTCGCACCTGTAACTGGAAACTTAAAAAGATTCACGACACCTTCAGCAACGGCGAAAAGGAACGTTCCGAGTTGCACACGAGGCTGGAAAAAGGGATCGTTCCTGTAACGAGCAATTATGCAACTCGCTGCCGTGTCACACGATATACGATCATGTAAGAGGGACTTTGCACGTGGGATACCAGCAAGTAGCACGGTTGTCCTACTTGTCCGTTCTGCAGTTCGACTTCCGCGTCATGTTTTCCTATCACGTTGCATCTTCTTGGCTTCGTAGGGACCGTCCAGCCACCCAGAATCTTACTTTTATGATAATTGACTCGATTCCAATATGGTACACGTTATTGGTACTAAGACTTTTTTGTTTTTATTAGGAGCACATGTGAATCACCTGGAGATGAGACTAGTTGTATGTGATATATGGTATCCTAGAGTCGCTTCATCCTGTATGGCCTAGCTATAGTGGTCTCTGAGGTGAAAGAGACGGTACCGAATTCCCATCTTGTCGGATATGAATATGAAATTGAGAACACGCATGTGTACATATTGCATGTATATGCAATGTGCACGATTCGCCTGATGGGGAGTCTGCAATTAATCGATGTCGCCGACAAGACGAATTGCACGCGTTAGAGACCTTGCAAAATATTAACGTTGTTATCTGTACGGTAGTCGTATCGCGATTTTCATTTTTATTATTATGCATTTATTATATCCACGTTACGGAAGTAGGAATATGCATTTTTATTAAGGACAACAGAGTTTATAGATAAAATAACGTTGTTTAATGACACCTACGTTATCATATAATTTAAACTAATCATTTATTTATATTTTTTGTAATAGTCCACCTAACTTTTATCATTAAAGGATTTAACATCGATTCCTATCGTAGTCAAGGAATTTATTATAAAAAATCGTTTCTATATAGGACAGCTGCAGTCGACGACGGTACTATGTCATTCTGGTACATACAGAACTATTTCTGGACCACGAAGTGGAGTTTATACGTAAGAAAGCGTGCCTTTGGCGAATCCACATGAATGCAAGCGACTGACATTTATTGCTGCTGTAGAACAATGCGGAATCATTGCTCAGATTGGTTCAGCTACTGTTATTGCTACTGTAACTGTATGTATATAGCTATACCAGCCGTAGGGACTGATTGGTGCATATATAGACGTATGTATCTAAGTACACGAGGAGGGTGTTTACAATCGGCGATACCGACGCCGATCGACTGGTTGGACATGTGGCGTTTTCAATATTTTATAGCAAATCTAACATGAAATCTTTATCGATAAATTGAAACGATCGATTACTGCGTTTTCGTTGCTTCTTATTTATGTATTTTTATTTTACGTTGCTTATTCATTTTTACTACTTTTCAGGGTACACTGGATGACTTTTATTATGGAATGCTTATACCTATATAGATTTTAGGATCCATCTGCATTGATTCCTCTATGCGCAATGGAGGATATGCCAACTGGTGAATGTTCGGTATCCTGCTCAAGACACGAGCCAGGAATTGTACGCGGCTGCCCTTGTTGGCCGCTGTTCTCTCCTTGCCGGCCATTCAACTGTCATTAGCGTTATTTATCGGCAATGAAATGAATTATGGCTCATGTAAATTCTAGGGCACTGAATATACCTCTACTCACTCTTCGCCTACAACGGGATTACTCTGGAACGATATGAAATCTTAATAGTTTTGTCTCGCTTGGAGATTTTTCTTTTTACCAATTTTTTCTTAGCCTTTATATTCAATAATATATATATACCCTGTGTCCTGTGTGGATCCAACTGATAAGAACTCCCTCTCGTTAAGCATCAAATGACGTAGCGGCTTCTTAATTCGCAACTTGAGATAAGCTGAAGTTATTAGCTTCAAAACATTACCGATGACGGAGGTCTCGCCAGTTTTGAAGTCGTGACTTAAACCTTAATACAATCCTATCTTGTACAGCCTTCCCCGTCCAACCCTTCCCCATCCGATTAGACCAAAAAATTCGCAAAATTATTTTTGCACAAAAATCATCATCCCGAAGAAAGTACAGACACTTGCAACATCCTCGTATAATCATATAATTATACAATTTATAAAAAGAAAAATATCAATAGACATACAATACACCTTCCATCTACGTAAAAATCCACCCACTAAATCCATGAGTATTGAAACAAACAAAAATGAAAAAAAAAAATCTATCCAAACACCAAGAATATCAGTGTCACATGTATCCTGGTTATTAGACACAGTAAAGACACGACAGGCATGTCCCTTGACACGCGTAAACGAAAGTGACAGAGATACTAAACAATCGTTCGATTGTCTATTAATTAAATAAGGCACATAAATGGCAGAGCGTGCCAGTGCACGGAGGTCGTAGCGTTTCTTTTTCACATACATATATGCGAGGAAGTAGGAGGATGGATACAGAGGACAGGCAGGCAGGCAGGCAGGCGTGCGTCACGTCACATCTTGCTGATTGTACGATAAGTTATCGTAAGGGTAATCGGGGGTCGAACCAGCTTGACTTCGGTCCCGGCACGACGTGATACGAAGAAATATATTGCCCAATAAAGGTGAGCGCATGTGCGTTGACCCTCGCCTCATGCGAGCCCCAAGTGCCCACACGTCTGTATGCACTGCTTAACGGAAATATTACACGGACGCTATATACAATACATAGCTACGAGATACGTGATATTACCTACGTGTTATACGTGACGTGTGCGTCACGTGTGTTACACGCATGATCTACACGTAGGTATAGATACAGTTGGTACCTACGAAAATAGAAGGTAAAAGACCAAGATAGGACAAGAGAATCATTCTCTTTAGTGAGTATACGTAAGTCTACACATACGTCATATTGACTCTTATGCGATTTCGTAACGTTTCCTATGCTTTCTTTACTTATCATTGACAATGGGACCGCCTATGGGAAGCCATACTATTATTTTGTATGTATCAACCCGAGTATTTCCGATGCTGTTAGGGAGCTCGAATGCTTGGCGATTTATATTGGTTGGTCCTTTGGGATGCTGTACCTTGGGGAGATGAGTCTATGATACCCTTTGTTGATGGAATGTTTTTGGTTAATTGAAAGATCTTATAGATTTCTGACTGAGTGTTCGTTCGAGGGGATTTAATGGGACTGGTTCGAGAGGGTTGATGCAAGTGATGGTATAGAAAAATGTGTTTTTTTTTTTGTTTTTCTTTATGAAAGATGTAGGGGAGATAATGGGAAATTTTTGTTTATATTTTTTTTTAAGATTTTTTTCTTTTTAATATTTTAATAGGAATTTCCATTCTTTCATATATTGCATATTGGCTTAGATATGTGACGAAGTGGTTGCACGTGGCTTGGGACGAACAAAGCGAAGAGACAGGGGTTGTGTCCATTATTGAATATTCCGTAGCTTCCGAGCGTATACAAGTCGATTTCACTTTAATCGATTTCATCGAGATAAATCCTTAGGCGCTTTCTGTTCTGGAATGGACCGGGCGTGCCTGGACTGGCAAATTTTCAGCACACCTGATCACGATCTTCGGAAAGTTCGAATATTTACTTCGGTCGCGCGATATTGCCGCCTGGCCCGTATGCGCGCAAGAAGAGTGCAAAAGTTGGATGCACGAGAATTGCAGCTGCAAGTTAGTCATTGCGATAGTCTCTTGGTATATGAAAAATTATTATTAAGCGTCATGGAACTACACGATATTGTCAAACAGCTGTACAATTTTTGAGTCGTTGATTTCACAATTGTCATATTGATCGACGAATCAGATTCGAGGCGGAATCCTTTTGATTTTTCGAATTTCCTATACCCGCCGCAAGTGCGAGAGAGACGTACCCTTACGGGTTTGCGTGCGTAAGAGAAAGACAGACATACCAAAATTTCAAATCGTGAGTGATACCCTTCTTATATTGGCTGACCTGTACATTCAACTTTGATAGGTCATAACTCTTTTATCAATTTGAAATATCATGATGATTTAATGGCACAAATTCGTTGGGACCAAACATTTTTTTTGAATTATCTGTCATTTCTAATACGTCAAAATGATTAATTAATTAAAGGGATTGCGCTATCTAGTCTAAACCGTGCATCCACTGAAGTTGATCGCGTGTAAGAAAAATCGATTAAAAGTTCGTCAAATTTTTTATTAATCTACACCAATTCATATTTTATCTTTCAGATACCCTGTCTCCTTACTCCCATCTTTCCTACCAGGTGGCTCATTGACTTTTATACAGCGGCTTCGCTTCATTACTTCGGAAACTCTTTACGGTCCATCGTAACGAGTGAGTGATCTTCAACGTATGCAGCCGCAGTAAAATAAAATGGCCCTACGGCATTTCCTCATTAGCGCGATATTGTCTTTTATCGTCATTGCGTAATACGGCTTCTCTTCCCTTTTTCAAATTCTCAGCGCATCTCTTCTTCGCTTCGTTACGCACTTCTCCCTTATATCGCGTAACTCGCACAGCATCCGTCAAAAGCTTCAGATTGTCACTTTAGAAATCGCGGTCCATGGCAATCAATGGCCGATGGGATGAGAGTGAGAGTTTGTCAGAAGAAATATTGGATAAGATGAAGAAATAGGTGACTGTGGAGGAGGAGAGAAATATAGAGAGAGAAAACTAAGTTCGGATGCTATTGGGAACGTTGGGAATATAAATTCGATCGAATATTAAATTCTACCACGCCCCGACACGAACCCTCAGAATGCCTAATGCATGTTCTCGGCCTCGTGATACGGACAAGGAATGCATATACACTTCACGATCAAGGCACCAATAAGATTTATAGTCAGGGCGAATCGATCCTGAAAAAAAAAGATTACTCGAATGCGTGGAAAAATGTGATGATAACATTTATCGAATGGCAATGCATTTAGAAGCATTCAATTTTATCGGTGATGTATCGCTACTATTGTACAATTTTTCGGTGGATTAATAATTGATTATGGAATTTTTTTTTTCAAATTTCAAATAATCAATCTGACATACGATTCGATATAATCGGAGTGATTAATTGACGTTTTATTGGGTTTTATCGTGCAATTACGGTGAATATATTTCGTCATTATTTTTGCAAGGGGAAAGAAAAGAATTTTATTATTATCCGATAAAGTGATTGATTGATTAATGAATTATTAATAATTCAAGCATATTTTATGGATGCACAGTCCAGTTTAATTGCTTTTTTTTTTATAGATTATTCCGTGATAATTACTTTGATGACTTGATCGCTTAAGTAGTAAATAAAAATTGTACTGTCCTGGAACTACATTAAACGTATAAAGCTCCTGTATGAAATGCAATATAAACGTTTTATCGATTTCAATTTGCGTCGTACGGAAGTCATTAAAAATCAGTTTTCTTTAAAAGCTTTTGCGTTCAGTCACATTCATTGGCATTTTACATTAAATATATTCAAGGGACGATTGGTATTAAGTTATCATTATGCAGGGCTTGATAATAGAATATTAAGTAAAAGTAAATAAATTCTGTCAAAAGGATATAAAAAAAATATACAATTTTCGATTGCTTAAGGATTCGTCGGGTATTAATCAAATTTTCAATAATTTCATCAGCAACGTTCCCATAGTCAATCTGAATCGCTAATATCGGTATCTCGGCTTTTCGACTGAAGATTCAATCTGAGGAAGATAAAAATGCAAAAAGTCAGGTAGAAGTAGATGCAGGGTTTAAAGTAGCGCGAGAATAAGGGATGGTAGGACAGAAACCCCAGTAGCGAAAGAAATAAAATGAATGAAATGAAAAAAAAAAATGTAACAAAAGATAAAAAAAAAGGAACGAAATGAGAAACTCCCGTTCCGTAGAACTGACTTCAGACCCTGGATCTCTTAGGGGTAGGGGTACCAACACTACCAAGTACCCGAGCAAAGTATATCGGAGGAAGAAGAAGAATCCGAGGGTAGTTAAAACAAGAAAAGGACAGAGAAAGTTAAAACGAAGGGGAAGGTTAGAATTCTTCAGGGGTTGAAATAAGACTAGGTATGGGGTTGGAGGGGGTGCAATTAGTGGGAAACAAAGTCGCTGAGCGAATTAGAGCCAAGTGTCTTTTAATCGTGTATTTGCATTGGGATTTCAGTGGGATTTTGATTACTCATCTGTTCCTACTGATTATTCAGTAGAATCGACGTTGATTATATTGTCAACGTTTCAAATGTCGATTCAAATATTCCCGCCTCTGTTTTGCAGTCTGTCAACCCAACGTGAGACACTATCTCATTTTCGAATGCATCAACATTGAAAACTCTACATTCAAGAACGATAATCGAAGTTATTCAAACAAATTAAACGAAACATGATTCCAAATAGAGAATAACTTTTAACGCGGGAAATTGGAAATTGGATCGAAACGATTGAAGAAATTGTATTGGCTTTTTCAGATCCATCAAATGCATCATTACAGGAGAATAAATGCAATCCCATAGATTTTAATTTTACTGCAACCCATGCAACGTTACAATTGCATCATGATGCAGTTCTATTGTGATTTCAAAATGAACCGCAGTATATGTAAATATATCGGACTGAATGACGAGCATATGGGACGTCGTATTAATTCTCAGCAGTGCACTGGCTGATCATATAAACATTTAATGTTACTCGAGTGAAAAATCATCGCTAGTTACTCAGTCTCCATATACCAGCAGTGTTATCTCCCTTTTTATGCGACTAACCTGGAACGGGTAATGATCCAATAAACTAGAAACACCTAAAGTATATAAAGAAACGCGTGAAAAATCTCATGAGGGAGAGAGAGTTTTCGTCTTTGTCATTTCCCGTGAAGAAGCGTCAAAGGTCTGGAAGATGAGACATTTCGCGGCACCGAACAAAGATAGATAATATGGACGATCAAATGAAACATTTCATTTCATCTTCAATACGACAAGGATACGATAACGATTACGATATTAATCCACCATCAAAGCTACTGCGAGTACAGGCTCATTTAAAAAGTCTTTTCGTGAGAGGTTCAATCGACGAGTTATCACATAGCAAGTTTACGTAACGATCAAGAAGTATAACGATAAAAGTTAACAGGAGGAACGAAGTAGGTAGATAAATGATACGAGAGAAAAAAAATTGAGAGAGCAGGTGAGGGAATTAGATACGACTATACAGAGAAGGAGAGGGAGAGAGAGAGCTTAGGAAGTTCCTGAAGATCCCTGTGGATTTATCCAATTCCCTAGGACTCAGAGGATTATTGCACAGTGCTTAGAACATTTGGGGTATTTCGTTCTGTACCGCGACTGTACCGCGACTGTACCGTGGATGCAGATTGGAATAAATAAAAAAAATACTGGGACACCTCAACAGAAAAAAGAGATTCCTACTAGGCAGAGAACATTTACAATGTACCAACGTAAACTCGAGGTTAAAGTTTCAAGATGGCGTTAAGTCTCCGGATTGGCCAGAAGAGAGAACTTCCGGTCTCGGTTAGAGACACCGACTAAAATAATCCGGCATATTACACGCATAGTTTACTCCAGGAGGTATGCCAGCGCCATTACTACTAGGTAGAATCTGGAAAAGCGTCACTACTACTATCAAGTAACGTACCCTCCCCCTCCCCACTCCACCACAAGACCCCAACCTCGAATCACCCTCTCGCGTTTCGCGACGCTCATCAACCCGCCAAACTTTCGGAAATTGTCCAAAGTTTCCGTGCAAGTGCTGCCAGATTTGTGTTGGTTCCGCGAAACCCTCGAGCGTTCTGCAGTGCAGCCAAAGGAAACTTTGAAACTCGCCGGAAATTTCTTTGGCACGAACCGCCATTGCCACCACCGTGAAAAGCTGCATCCTCCATTCGGATGGGGTTACGTTGTTTACTTTCCGCGGTTCAAATGGTGGTATACGTGAACATTTAAAGAGCACATTTTTCAATTTTTTTTTTTTTTATTTGTCGTAAGAAAAAAGTTTTTTCTTTTTATTCAATTCGAAAATTCCACTACGCTTTACCATGATACGACAGAGAGTGAATCTTTCGAATAGGTTGCTTCCGGTCTGTAAGACTTCCTGCACGAAGTACACGATATTACTGATATCGATTAGAGAGAGAGAGAGAGAGAGAGAGAGAAAAGTGTATACGAGGCTTATGTAAAGAACGAGGAAGCGAGATAAAGAAGGAAATATTATACGACCCGTGTAAGAGTAAGAGCAAACGAAGCACTCGTAATGACTAGTACGTTACTCGACTATTACTCAACTTAATGTCCTATCCCTATCCCGCAATCTAAATCTTCGTTACGACTCACCGTGCTAGTGTGCTACGGGCCTCGTGGTAATTATAATTACTGTAATAACGTATCGCGCCTCTATGACGTATGAATTGTTGCAAAGACGCGTGGCGAATGCAGTTGGATCGCGTGAGCACATCCGCAGACGATTTTTTAACATTTTGAACATTTTTCTTACATTCTATTCGACAACTTTTTAACGAGCACTCAACGTTTTCGAATTAAAAACGAAATAGCACTTACGTAGGCGTTCTCGTTTGGCATGGAGATTATTCATGGCGCGAGTGTAGTAGAGGTATTTAAATGTGGCAAGAAAAATGGGGCTGTTCTAATAACGAGATCTAGGTAAACAACGTGACGGGAAACTATCCGTCATAATCCGTTTAGCTTCCGGTCTGCGAACAAGGGATACTGATAGGTATTAGGTATGTTGTAGGTAGAGTAGAAAAGTAAATAGGTATAGTATGGATAGTATGTACAGTATGCATAGTACGGATAGTAGGTATAGCCGGTATAGCCAGTAACGTTGGTATAGTAGGTTTAATATGTATAGTAGAGATAGACGTGTAGTGGCTTGTCAGTAAGCAAGTAAAATGGATGTGGAAGATGGATTCTGGTGAAACTTGTGACGCTTTCGCAATAAGAGGATAGTAGAGTTGAAGATGCGAAGGATAACAATAAGTTCGAGTATTCTCTGTCAGATATTATTTTACACAGAGATAAAGTCCGAACTCCCTGGCTAGGAGTTTCATGGCGCAAGAACGTTTAGTTGCCAGTTACGACCATTATTTTCGCTTTAATTTGACTTTAGCCGAAGGAACGAACGTGAATTAATGCTAGCATTAAGTAGCGCACTATAGCTATATATGTAATATTTGTATGAACACTCAAGTACATACGTATCCACCTAATCGTCAGAATTTCATTTAGCTGAGATTTCATTGGTGCTTTTATTACTGCTATACCTTATAGCCACACTGAAATATTTTCTATAATTAATCGAAATCTAATTCACCTACTAATTCTTTATTTCTGTTACCAATAAAGGCTGTAGAATTTTTCAAATTCAATATCTCTATGCAAACTGTGTTTAAAATATTTGTACTGTGTCGATAAAGTTTTTGTTTTTTTTTTGTCAGGTAAACTAGACAATTTTTGTATTCTATATTGTCACTTTTTTCACAGTGTATACCTGTATCTACTTATTGTAATAAAGTTTCGAGATCTGAGCTTATGGGTACTAGATCGTGACAAATGTATCTAATATCTGAAGCCAATCGGTGGAAACCTCAAGTCTGCGTAACTTCAGGCTGCACGTAATTGCGTGGTCGAGCATTGTGTGGACAGGAGGGAATTTACTGTTTCAACGTTTAATATATCCTGCGGGCAGGTTGCGTAGGGTTTCAGGCAGGTGACTGCTTCTGTCAAGTATAAGGTGCAGCAGTAGGTGGATATATATATTTTGGTACTTGGTTATCACAGTTTCCATAGATCCTTTAGATCTTGATCTTACTTCTACGTTCAAATGGCTCTCTGCGTCTTTGACATATTTCTAGTAAAGTTATACTATTAGTCCAGTCAAATTAGAAAAAAAAAAAACATTAACCGGTAAAAATCTGAATTTTGGTATACGTGCTTATTATAGCT
>JARPRG010000293.1:38578-50493 GCA_031001745.1 Hartigia nigra
TATGTATATGACTGTAACGACTAAGATAACTCGAGGACATAAGTTTCAAGTATGCTTATCTATTCTGTGTAGTAGCTATGGGTAACTCGTGTTTCTGTCAAGTGACATTAATCATATGTCAAATTTCTATTAAACGATCAGGACTTTACGTGGAAATCATTAACGCTTATTAATTACATCGAGATAACACGAAAACTCTTTTCGATTAGATTTTATGGACTATTTACCATTTCTTTTCTTTTGCTTAAACATTCCAAATATGTCATCATTATCAAATTCAGAGAAATCGTAACAGAGTTGAAAATTCATCGAGATTTTTAAAGAGGAATAACGTAACACTAATGTTTGGCTTCCTTTTTCAATTCGTTCGGTAAATTCCTGGTCCATGTAGAGCTGTATAGTATATACTACATAGCTTATATACGAATGGTACAAAGGTAGAAACAGGCCGGTATTAAGGTTGAACGTGAAAAGTAGAGCCGACGCTAGGCGTCGCGGCGACACTTTGCGGTAGCGCGATCGCGCCAGACATCAAATGGGCATAAAGGTTCAGTTTTCAATTTGTCGTGCATCGAATGGAGGACGGAATTGCTTTCCAGTCGTTGACTCACGGCGTGGCTTACTTTTTCGAGTTTCTCGGCATACAAATTTATATATTTTTTTAAATGGCATGTACGCATACGATGTTTCGCATGATATCTACATACTATAACGGCAATGGCTATAAGTTGAGTATTTATTTTTGAAAAATTAACAAAAGTAAAATATACATATCGCATACGTTTAATAACTAAGCAGATATCGAAAAAAAAGGATTTATCCCAAAAATTCGAAGGCATCTATGTTTTTGTTTTTTTTAATGAAACAATTTTTGTTCTATCAAACAAGTAAACGATAAAATCATAAATTGTACGGATAAAGCGAGAACTCGACTTTTTGAGCTTTCAGTGAAACGATGGGGCCTCTTTGCCGTAGAAATGATCCGAATGGAAAGGCATTTCCTCAGTCTCGACGCGAGATTTCTCCTTCTAATGGAAATTCGGTCGAAACAAATGGTAAGGAGGTAGTCGAAAAGCTTGGGACATAGAATAAAGAGTAAAGTTTCGGAGAAGGAGAGACACGTCAAAGAAGCTCATTCTACGACTTAATTAATTACACGTGCATTCAGTGAATTTATTAAAGCACCATTATACGCCCGGTAATTTCAATAGAGGATTTTCAAACTTGCGCCGATTCATTGGCGAAGAAAAATATTTATATCTAAATAAAAACTTTCTCAAACGAGAAAGATACCGACTGCGTCTACGCATAACGACGTAGTATAACACGTTCGAGTTTTATATGGATAAAATGGCAAAAACAAATTTCTTTTATAAATCATTAATAGAGTTACGATTAAAGTCATAGAGAACGATCGTGTCGCTTACGTGATAATTCGCCTGGTGACAATCTTCATTCAAGTCGATTCGAACTGACGAGTTAAGGGTGCATTTTCAATGTGGCGATCGACATGCAACGGTAAAGAGAGCGGGAGGACGTGAAGAGCGAAGTAAAAGAAAGAGAGGGATATTAGTAGGAAGAGGGAGCGAGCCGCGAAGGGGCGGTGGGAAAGGAAAAATGAAAAAATACAATTAGACGCACGTTTCCTGACTCGTGGCTTGTTTCCATCGCAGTCGGCAGGACTATTATTCATCCAGTGAAGTATCCATCAATCACGGGCCACGAGTAGTCGGCTCCCGTTTTTCTTTCCCCTCGTCGCATAAGAACTTTATTGTTTTAATTAAACCACGCTTCATGCAGGACCGATAAAAGGAGACGCCTATTATTATCGGCTCCTTTATATTATCAATCAAATAAGATTACTCTTGGATGCTGTATCGATGGAATTCGTATTGCTATATATATATATATACACATGTATATGGTATATTATAAGAAGGCAAAAAATGATAAAGATATATTATCTAGTTACTGAATCCCTAATCGTTCAACGAACTTTATTCTCTAAGAGAGTATTAAGGGCATCTACTTTTGCAGGATCGATTCTACTCTTCCTCTATTCACTCTAGTCTTTTCCCTTTTTTTTTATCAGCAGTATAGATAGCTTCTGATATATCTTGAGCTCTATTAATCTTTATCTACGCGGACAAGAGTGTTCCCGCTGGCGTCCCGACGCCATCTATTGGCACTGCCGTAGCAGCCGATGTACGATAAAAAATTTTGACATTTTTTTCTTGTTACCAAATATTCTATCAACTGACAATTACTGAAGACGGTAATTTTCGTGTAGTTTCAAGTGACCCGACGAGATGCGTTCTTGAATTCCATCACGTAGATATACTCCCTGAACACATATCAGAGAGTAGTTAAGAATGTCGACAGGATGTAGTCAGTGTGCAAGAGTGGCGGACAGTCATGTACGTGCACGGTAAAAGAAATATAACCAACTAATACCAGAATGCATTGCAGTTACCATAGAAACGAGTAACCCAAGGAGATACAAGTCAGTATACCATGCACTGTATACTGTTGAATTTCGAGAAAGCCATTTTTTCACATGTCCAAAGAGCGTTTAATTAAAATGAGAAGAAATTATGAGTGTGGAAATATCAAGCAATAAGAGATTATGTGATATCCAATAGAATTTTATTAGATTAACGGTACAGTCCATTTTTTCAAAATAAATTTTGTTGTTGCTTGCACGGTTTATAGATTCAGGTATCTCGTACATAACCTATAAATGCTCCAATATTTATCTTCTTGGCTGTAGTTATATTATGCGATATGGGTATGTCTATGCTTCTCTCTCTCTCTCTCTCTCTCTCTCTCTCTCTCTGTGTGAGATATTACGTTGCTCGTTTTTCTCGATCTTACGTGTAACCGACGGCCAATTAAACAACATCATTTTCAGCCTCGTAATTCGATTAAATACTGGTTCGCTCACGTGTGCTACGAATGAAATTCCAAGCGCGGTGTTATTAAGAAATAAATACAATTTTCAGGCGCCATTACCTTCCGGGTTTGTTTAACATTTTTCTTCATGCTTTTTTTCACTCGAGTTTCTTACTTTACACTTGCGCGCGAATCCGCCTCCTTTGCTTCACTTAATGGTTACTCATTGCACTCTGTATATTTTGATTTTCACGCGTTACATTGCATCGATAATTAACGCTGGTTCCCTTGATAAATATCACTTTTAATGTCAATTTTTTTTTTTCGTTGCAGGCTCAGTGCATCTTGCCATGACGATACGGAACTAATACAAGTTTACGAGTATACGAGTGAAGCTCGATGGATGTGTCGATGCGATGAGAGATGAGAATTAAATAAATAAGAGGAAAAAAATATATATATAAAAATAATATATCGAGAAAAGGACACGTGAGATTATGGATTGACATGGCGTCGCACGAGTCACGGGGATGGAGACTGTCTCATCGTTCAAGATTTATGGATTTGCCGACGTCCCTTCAACCCCTTGTCGCAGTATAGCCTCATCTGACTTTTTCTTTCTTTCCCGTATACGTCAAGTGAGGACCTCAAGAGACGAATCGCAAAATGGTCACGTGTTTCTGCTAATTGAATCGCCCGGTAGTCCTGGATAATTATTAAGTTTTACGTGTCAGCCTTGAACTTCTTTTATCACCCGCTGAAACGTCACTCACGAAAAGACTTTAACCATTCTTCCGTTTCACTAAGTACTAACTACTACTTTTCTAAGTCATCGCTCTTGATCATTTGTAGCGCTTACAGGCGAGTGTCTATCAAGAGATTATTTTTCGCTTGATCAATGGCGAACAATTAGTGAAAATTATATATGTATATCTATGGAGACAACGTACAGAGGATAATATTGAAGTAGCTTGAAAATTCATTGGAAATCTCAAAGTGTTAAATTGTAGAACGATTCGTAAGTATTATTCTTAACGATGGACAAAGAATCAGGCGTGTTACCAATTCCAAAAGTACATCGTTTCTTTCGAGCGAAAGGTTCTCGAATCTAAATGGCTCATGAAGAATTTAAAATAGAAATGGTCGCGTTTCTATAGCGACGATGCGTCGTCGTCTAAGAAAATACTCGATAGTCGCTCGCAAATACTCGCTGCAGTCTCCGCATTCACCTCGGAATGAATTTAAAAAAAAAAAATAATAATGTCTCACTCGCGTTCGAATTTTGTTCAAGAATTATCGAAAAATTTGAATAACCTCAGGACAGTCTGTCTACAGTAAACGGAGAAAGTGAATCGCGAACTAATAATTATTTACAAAACTGTCTAAGTTATTACAGGAATGGGCGATCCCCAATGACGGCACTCCCGACAAAGCCCAACGATTTGCTCGAGCATTAAGAGAAGCGGCTTGTTGCTACGTGAGCGATAGTGGCGCCGTGACGGATGGCGGCCTCGATGGGAAACCATGAATGTCCGATGGTCTCTAATGATGATCAAGTAACGGATAAAGCCGTAATAACAGAGTTATTTTTATTTTCTATACGCTCTGCGTCTCGGTATCGAGATAAATACGTTCCCTCATACTCTACGTCTATATTGGTACCTTGGTATCCATTACTTCCGGGTATCCAAGAAGATATCAGACCAGCTACTCTTCCAGATCTCATCTCTTTTGACGTTACAGAATCTTATGGACGTAATCAGATAATGAAATATAAACATAGCATGCCTGTATATATATATAACGACTAATAGAAATGACGAAAGTAAGTATATTCGCTGACTTAACCACCAAAAAAATTAATTTCATATATAGTAATAGCATCCCTTACACATGGACCACTGTAATCTATTCGATTCTACGCCAGGAGAAAAAAAATTATATACATATACATATATATATATATATAATGATAATAATACGCTACAGTAAATTCATCCAAGGATGAGTAAAGCCCCGACTGATTCCTTTGAACAGATGACAACTGTCAAACTTGGTCCAGCGGATACCAAATGCCTGGCGGCTATACCAAAGCCTTACTTACCCCACCTTGGAAAACATTTCTATTCTCTACAGAACGTTATGACGTTTACTAAGATAATTAAATTAAACGTCGGCGACAGGGACGCGTTTCCCCTTCCACAGAGCGAAGACTCGAAGACGAATAGCGAATTTGCACAACAAGAGATTTTCTCCCCATAAAAAAAAATGTATAGAATTTTCTTTTTTTTTCTTAATAATCTGACTTAACTTTTACAACCATAAGATCCTGCGTGTTCAAAGCATCTGCTAATATGCTCTTGGAATAAGAGCAATAAGTACAAGTTTAGGCAGCCTCGCCCCTGTCTTTGGATTTGCATAACCGCTTCTGCATCGATTCCTGTACCTTACACCGATCTTCGGTGACTGCGATGGCTGACGTGAATTTATAGCGTGCGAAGTGCCGCGAATGTTTTGCAAACTCCCTTACGAGCCAGTATAACGAATCGATCGTCAAATGTCTATTCTGTAACGAGACCGTTAATCTTCACTTGGCTAGAGATACTGGTGTCTCCTTTTGCGTTATGCGTATTGCGTCCTATACGTTACGAGTTACGTGGAAATAGGTACTCCCCGCCAGTGAGATGTCTGGAGAGCCGTGTGTGGGTATATATGTGGATTGCGCTTTAATAAAGAACAGGTAAATCCAAAAGGAACAAGGTATTATGGATTTAATCAATGAGTATCGATTGGCTCGGTATCGATCTGGATGTATGTAGTGAATATTGATTATAGTCTCTACAGTATAGGTAGTTTAGCATTTTTATGTTTTACAGCAACCTTTTCCACATTTCTATCGTTATAAAAGGGCTGAGTGCGACAAAGAGAGAAAAAAAAAGACACTTAACACCGTAAATGATAACTACCTTCATAAGTCTACTCTATTCCATGAAAAGTTATGAATAATAAAAGGAAGAAAACGCGAGGCCCGTAAAACTCAAAGGTGGAATAGTAGGTGCCTAGAGTACATACGTACTCGTATACGGTACATATTTCTAGCGAGATACTATGGAAAAAAGAGAAAAAATACCCACTTAAGAATATCAAGTGTACGACGTAACAATAGCGTGCAAGAAGATGGTGACGGTGAGATGGTCTAGAAGGTCAGGGAGCGGCAGGTGACTACTCAGGCGCCGCGAAGCGGAACGTAGGGAATCGAAATTTGTTTCTTCAATGATTCTTTTCGATTTTTAATCCACTGACAAGATCTCAAATATACATTGTCAAATTGGTCGACAGTGATAAGAAAGTGTAATTCTCATAACGTTATATGTATTACACAATACTACACATATCTCTATATTTTGGAAGGATATCGGAGAATTCCAAGCATTCAGTTTGCCAGCATGGCACAGCAATCATATCTGATAAATGTCTACGATCCTGCGAGATAACTCGAGATATTCCCACGTGACGTGATAACGCAGTACGGTGTGCACGTAACGATTAATTATAATACGAAGCAAGATACGGTAATCCGTTACGTTATCCGATACGTTGACCGTGCATATATAAATATAACGTACAGTCCAAAAGTGCCAAGGTGGTCTTTATCCAAGAGGTAGCCGTCATAAATAGTAATTAATAGCCGTTCTATCTATCACGTTGGTAATGACGTTAGCCAACTGGCTCAAGATCTTTTTGTTTTTCTCTTTTTTTTTCAATAGAATGCTCTGAATTGCCAATATAGTCGATGTGGACGTAACGCAACGCCATTCCATTACGGGAATGTTGAGGACGCGAATGCATAGAGTAGTAGGAAATCCCAGAGTCTCGTGGGACCTCGGGAGAGGAGGAAGGATGGGGCGTGGTAAAGAAAGAAGGAAAGAAGAGAGAGGAGAAGAGGAATGTAACGTAACGGACAGTCGTCCCCAAGACGCCTATTAGAACCAATTATCCGTTGCTCTGTAACACCGAGAGAAACACTGGTAGGTTACGCTACTCCCTCCTTCCACCACCTATCACTTTTACGGATGCTGAATATAACGTTACCGATACACGAACCATAGTAATTCCGCGTATGATCAACTTTTTTTTTTGTAAGATTTCTCGGAAAATCCTCGTCTTCTTCTACTTAATGGATAAGGGAGTACCGAGTGTAAGGTTCGTTGATACACTGAACTAGAATAGCGATGTGTATACGGTATCAGAAATATGTAGTCGTCGATGTACGTCTGGCAGGACTTCCTGCCCGGAACTCCATTCGCCTCGTTTAGCATTTCATATCGGGTACCACTCGATCTAATCCTGTTAGAAGACTTTAGCGGCAAAAGAAGCTTCGACTGTTCGAGATAGAGAAGCTTTACGGTCCGTGGCGAGGCGCGGCTTAAAGTTGATGGAAAGTTTTGTGTTTTTTTTATCGCGTGCTGGCATTATAAGTTTGCCACGGCGTATTGGTTTTCTCAGGTATGAAAAGTAGTCGGAACTGGTTTCTTTCGCGTCGGCGTTGGCACGCCAGATCTTGTCTTTGATTCGCGTCGAAAACGTTGCTACCGTAACGTTAGCGGCGAACGGCGACGACGTTAATACAAGAGTAACAACGTGAGAACCGAAGCAAGCTGAAGACTTTTATATGTCGTATGAACGACTCTTTTCCCATTATCGAGCCTATTCGTTTCAATTAAGTGAACTGAAATTGACAGTCGAGTGGCCTATGGTTAAGGATACTTATGTTCGACTGCACCAGTATTGGATTAAAAATCCTGTAAGAGGAATGGAACAGGAGTCCGAAAGTCCTGGAGGAATCTCGATGGATTAAGATCCCAATAGATTTCTGGATCTTGAATATATTAAATGAGGAAGGTCCATATCAGACAAAAATTACTGTCACGGCAGCCATTCGGCGTTCCTTTAAATATATAAAGGGGTAAAGCACAAGGATATGAAAGGATGACGTACAAAGATCAACGTAAATAAAGAATACATTGTGAAAAAGACGAGTTTTTCTCCCCTTTACGACTGGACTTTGTTTTCAGCATCTTCCGAGTCTCATCTCGCGATTTCGATCCATATTTCATGTTAACGCGACGCGATGTGTACGCCATGAATTATTTATGGCTCGCGTTAGATACTTACAAGATTTGACAAACACGATCGGCGAAAAGTCAAACGTGCGAAGTCGACTGATCACAATGGTTTTCGTGTGTTAACGAGAAGAACAGAGGCTCCTGTTTAACGGTAAACTCGAGGTGATACGTTAAGGTTATCGCTATACTAGGTGAAAACTTCCAGACCGAATATCGCCGTTAGGTAAGTCTAGTCTAGAATCCTGGTTTAATCGCGAGCTTAATTACGAGGCCATTAGGAGTATTTAAGTTTGCGGCTGTGAACGTGAATTGCCAGAGCAATACGTAATGGAAATAGATGGGCCTACGAGTAGTAAAGACAGACCGTCATTAATAATCGAGATTACGGACAAGTTAAAGGTGCACTTTCGTGTTCGCCATTATCTTTGCTTCAGCGACACGCGCATCCCTCGGTATACCGTCAGTTTATATCTCGTAGGCGTTTCGCGCCCGAAGTCCTTGACAATCTGTAAAGTTCTGCATCGACAACCGTAGATAAGCCGACTTCCGGTACCGTGAATATAGACTGACGTTTTCTATCTGAATAAGGATCAACGGTTGAGAGGTTAGGTTAGGCTTGCATCTTTCAGTAACCTGACGTCACTCGTCTTACGACCTAAAAGATTATTTGAAATTGGTATTGAAATGACAAAATGACGGAACGAAAGTGGATCAGCCGTTAGGAGTGTCTGTAATAGAGGTGCAAGGATGAAAAAGATCTGATGTATCCTTATCCGATGTAAAATCTATATGGATAGTCGGTATTGTCGTAGTTGGATGTCAGTTGTGTCGCGTCCCAATGACTGCGATTTATCATCCCTATAGAAAACTACGGGACCGATCGAGCCGGTTCCGCTTTCATGGGGAAATTTATTTAAATTCGAATTTCGCAGCTCGTGTACGGCGCGAACGTTTATCGTATACGTCCTGTAGAAGAGGATCCTATACCATCTGCTCGTCAATGTGACTTAATGCTCAGTCACAACCCTCTGCTCCTGGCAATTCCCTTCCCGTTAGACATTTGCATTTTATTATGTCACCGTCGAATTTCATTATCGGCCGAACCATCTATCACGCTCCTTCGGATCCGTGCTTCTCGCAGTTACCAGACGTGAAATTAACCTCAAATTCGAGTCTCGGACTTGACGTCGGGTGACATGGACTACATACGTCATACGCGATTATCGTCAAAGAGACATCAGTCGAATATCGAAAGTTTTAAAAATTATTAAAATACCATGAAAATATTCCACTTTTTTTTTTAGATAAAAATATCGTCCGTTGAAGTGACGTAATTTTTTAAAAGTAATTCGACGAGTCGCCTTAAGAGTACGGCGCGTGAGAAGGGGACTGAAAAGTGGTAGGTGTTAAAGTATAGAAGAGAAGAGGACGGGTATAGCGCATAGAGCAAAGGTAGAAATGAGAAGTTAAAATGACAAAAAAATGTAAAAAAAAAAAGAGATGAAAGAGAGAGAGAGAGAGAGAGAGAGAGAGAGAGCGTGAAAGGACTAGGGGATAGCACAGAAGAGGAAAGGGTCCTTCCCATAGAGTTCTCATTATCCTGGACTCGTTTTAATCTTCGCTTGGTAGCGACCAGCAGACTTATAAACAGTGGACCAGAGCTTCGCGCGAGGCTGAGCGAGCAAAGAAATGAAATGAAAGAATAAATTATTTTCCGACGCTGTTTGCCACTCCGCCCCACCTCCCGCCCACAAACTTTTATTTTTATTCCGACAGCGCACTACTCGTACGTAATTAGTATACTAATAAAAACAAGTAAATTATTTAACCGTACGTAAAAGTCATGCAGTCTCAGCTCGACGATTCCTCCTTTCGCCACGTGCAACGGCGATGCAAATTATTATGCTCAATGCTATTCTTGAACGACAAAAAAAAAACTCAAAAAGATTCAAAATAAAATTAAAGAAAACAATTGTTTTTTTTTTTCCAACAACACCGTTACACACTTTCCATCCAAAAGCTTCTGCATCTGCACGATGGCAATGCATATAATCGCATCTGCGTCATGCAGATGCAGTAAACCAAGAGTAACGGTAAATTGGTTTCGGTGCAAGTATCGAGAATGGTTCGTAAGAGTTCCGAACAGTTAGTACCGAGTTAGCCCCTTATAGCCCCTCCAGCGTTTTATACTTGCGTAAAATCACACAGCCAGTATATACACACGCTTTATCTATATACACCATCCGTATCTGCGGACTTTCATCCCCAAAGCATCCCTTTCCCGTCGCCACAACCCTCTTCGAGATTCTATTTGGTAAACTATCGGTGGTATCGATCACCTGGCGATCACAGCTTCTTCGTCAACTATTCACTGTACACTTCTTGGCCGCAGCTCATCCAACAGATACCGACTCTGTTCGTATATCAGACAGGATTAAGATGACACGGAAGCCTGACGGAATTTCATATCTCGCAGATACTTGCTCAAGCAAAATTCTACGTACAAAGGACAAGCCACGAATTGATCGTACAGCCACTTCGATATCGTTAATCAAAAATATCCTTCCCGTGATACGGCACGTAAGACTTGTGCAAGTATCCACGCTTTTAAAATCGTAGGTGGCGTTAAGCCCGGTTTCCATGTATATACGTAAGAGTTCGGGCAACTCGCAGATACCTATTCTCAAGAGTGCGCTTCTAAATAAATCAGCGAGAAACGTGCAGCCTATTAGTGGAACAACCTGTCTCCTGGAGCGACTTGTAATTCTTAACCGTACAAGTAAATACGCGCGAGACTGCGTGCCTTCGCGTGGTACAGATTACCTGGAATATATAAATACCTTCATTTTTTTTCTTCTTCTTTTTTTCCCCCCCATAAAAATACCAAGTACTTTCCAAGGTGCACCCTAAGGCTGGTTCGTACAAAGAGAGTCACTTGAAAGCAATAAACAATACGGTACTACAGTATGCAAATACATGTCAATAATTAAAAAGGTCTCACGGTTGGTACACCTGTATGGGATGACAAATATAATTTCCACCAGTGTTAACAATACGAGTAATTGTTAACGCTGACAACACTGTGACAGCAACGGTATTAAGGCAGTGCCTTTCCTCGCTACCTCGTTAGCAATTTCAACCCTTAGACCAGACGTATGGTATAACATCCCCCTGAAAAAGGATACAACAGGACAGCGATAACCCTCCAACTTTTGCACCCTTCTACAACATCCCATCTTCTTGGCATTATACGTTCAGCCCCATTCGGAGACTCTGGTTGATTTTCTTCGACCTCGAGCTTGGGCAGGAAGAAAGTTAAAAATTTTAGGCGATAACGACGACATATATATATCAAGATTTCGTAATGCCTACGTACCTAACTGTATAAGCACGCGGTATGCACGTAAAGCCGCATTTTCAGCAGACGGAATAACGCCGACGAAATAAGGAGCAATGATATTTCTCGAAATACGATAGCACGGAAGTCGTTAAGGCGCATTTCTAGGTAGAGCTCTTGCGGTTGTCGAGAGCATCGCGACGACATATGTACATACGTGTAAGTATAACCAGAGGCGCGGCGGTATCGCGCGACCAAGGGCAATTTACAATAGAAGCAAGCGACGGGCGTTCGCTACGAATTTCTTACGCTCGTAAAGCCTCCGGGCCGCTTCCTTGGAAGCTCGCAGGTGTTGATTTCAGTGCTTAACGCGATGGTAACTACAATAGTAACAAATGCGCCTTAGGCCGATGATTGTCGCGTGTACGCGCTATGCACTTTAAGCTATATGCAACCAGTTACCACCTATGTCATACATATACAGATATGCACCGATATGCAGTTACCGAGACATTGCAGTGGCATTGCAAGGTTAGTTAGGGACAAACGTTTCTGCCTTT
>JARPRG010000293.1:61100-76119 GCA_031001745.1 Hartigia nigra
AGAGAGAGAGAGAGAGAGAGTCTTACACGTCCCGTCCATTTAGTATAATGCTACAGAGGGGGTTCAAACAGGCGCGAGTGTCAGAGGCCTTTTTTTTTTTTTTACTCAGAATCAATTCCGCGAGATACGCGATGCTGAATCGGAAAGTCTTTTCGAAAGTACAAGGTGAAACGAGACGCCGTCTGACTGACGTTTAATCCCAGAGGAACGAATTGAGCCGCGAGCGGATATTTTCTTCCCTTTATAGGAAACGATACGAACCGAATCCCGACTGGAGATTAATGCTAAATTATGCGCGAATACAGCTTCGACGTGAAGCACGAGTGGCACTCTGTATTGAGTATCGGCCGAAAGGAGCGACTCCTCCGATTTCAGTATTCGAGAGTCGAGAGTAGTAGTATCTGAAGAGGCAGCGAGATGGCGGGCGATGAAAAAGAGTACGAAAAGCCCACTTTACGGAATATCATCGATTTTTATTTTCCTCCCGTTTTCATCATTCCAAATGTCCAGCTATCGGTCGGAGGCGCGACACGTAACTGCGATGGGGCGCGATCGAGATCTAGAGCTTACGCAACAATGGATGATCTGTCCGAATACCGACGCGATACAGAATCGGAACAGGTGTGTAACGCAGTGTCCAGGAAACAATGAGGAACGCGACGCCTGAAAACAAAAGCTCACTAGACAGCCAGAGTGAAAGGCTCACTGCGATTGTTCCAGATATTTCAAGCTCCGAGGGATCATTGATCCCTTTTAACGTAGACGTATAATAGTACGGCACATATATCGAGTGAAACGATGCAACAGAGTCCCGGCGTTAAATACGAATTGATCCTAAGCGTGATATGAAATTAATAAACGATTGTCGTCCAAAGTCTTTTCACCGAAGATGCATAGAGTTCAATTCGTATGAAATAGGGCACGAACTATGTTATACGGAATATCGGAACTGATGAACCATCCGCCGTAGCTTAATCGTATATAGTTATTGTTCCAATAGGCGAACAGAACATTCAGCTGGCGCGTTTCTCACCGTAGCTTAAATTACAACGTATTCCTATGTATTACTATATACACCTCGTGCACCATATACTGGTGCAGTTACATATGCTGAAAATTCATTCGCGTCGCACTTGGCTGCAACGTACAGAGGTACATTGCTCGATGCGTATATATATATATGGAATTTAGAAACGGCGCGGTACTCGTATACATCAAGACGACAGCCAGTTCTCATTAAGCGACTCTATCAATATCCTGTACATCCTGTGGTACGACAACGAACATGGATAACCGTCAACCATTACGAATAATTGCAATTGTTTGATCGCGCGTTCTATAGACTATTTTCTGTCGATACGACGAGTTCTCATTGATACGAAACAACGATCGAATCTATAGAAGCGATTGCGATTTTCTGTCGTATTAATGACTCTAATAAACATACAAGATAATAGGCCCAGCGATGAACCCTGTATTCATCGGTAGAAGAAGACCTTTACGAAAGTAGCGATGCGTGCAAGAGAGACAAAAATATTATTTCTCATTAAGTGTCCAGAACTGGGACGGATCATCTTTATCAAAGAATTATATAATTTTGAATAAAGACTCACCGCCACACTGCCGAGCATCCGGTAGAACGAAGATTGCGCATATTGAGTCGACGAAAAGGGAACGAAGCTGAAGTGGAAGCCTGAAACAAATGTCATTGGTTTGTATTAGCAATTGGCAGACAGTGTCTAACGAATGAAATTCTCAAAGAGAAGCACGTGTGAATTAACGTACGTGGTGGCAACGAGAGATTCCGTGTTTACAAAAGGAAAATAAAGTTGCGTCGTAACGAAAAAAAAATAAAAGTAAAAATAAGTAAGAAAACAAAAAGCTGTACACAAGAATGAAGCGTGACGCGCGAAAAGTTTATCTGCAGGAGGATACATTCAGGCTTTAATTTTTACATGAAAAATAAATGCAAAACAGGTGGGAAGTTCCTAGGATAATAGTCGGGCAATATGATTAGCGGGTTAAACGGGACATGGTCCCGTTACTTATGGCGACCCAGTACGGTATTAATGCAGTAGCACGCAAAGGAGCGAAATTGCGGCAAGTCAAAGTATTCCCATAAATCAGCATGAGTTTCGGCGCGCACGCATTGGGCGACATAATTATAGTTTTTTTTTTTTTTTTTTTTTTTTTTCCCCCGCCAATACGCAGGGAGACAGTACGCACACGTAGACATACATAGGTATAACTATACGCGTGAATCTCGGCCGCCATGGCAATTCACGTTTGTTTGCATACGTCCGTTATTTATGGCATCCACGGTTATCCATAATAAATATCTTCACTCCAACGAAATAATAAATAACTTCCCTCTTTGAGCCAGATTCGAGACCGGCGTGGTTTGCTGTTTTTACGTGATTTACGATGGCGCTGATTCAACGTACGTGTAAGTAACGTTGCTCAAGCCCTGAGATATTTGAGTCATTAGCGATCGGCAGATATGAAAACGTCTTGGCTTTGCATTACACAGAACTGCATAGCTACCTGTTACATGGTTGCACTCTTTTATCTGGAGATAGACCGAGATACGAGAGAGATTTAAGATTTGAAATTGCCGCCTTTTAAAAAATTCCTGGGAAATAGCTTAGCACATATATATATATATATATAGTGGAGAATCAATGGATGTCAATGACTCTGAAAAGCAATGAAATTCGAATTGCCATCGTTTCCCAAGTGATATAAAGCAGGTTGCACTCGAGACTGCGTTCCGAATTGCAAGTGCAATTTCAAGTCACGCCACGTTCTCGGACGCACTTCACCCTACGAGCACGAGTAGTACACGTAGGTACAACGATAATGAAGCGTTAGAGCGATTCTCAGGTATCGGCTTCCACGACATGACGTCAATATACAAGCAGCGAGGTAGAAAAGTCGCTTTAAGCGTCCACAAGGTACAACAGGATAGTGCAGTTTGATAGCGCGAAGTTACCAATAAAACGCTATCGAAGGCATCCGTATATAAGTAAGCGTGCTCGAGGTATACGGTGGTATCGCGCGCCCCAAAGCTTCCATTCCTTTCTTGTACGCGATTCAGCCAACGTGGCTGCCAAGAAATACGAACGATTTCACGTATAAAAGCAACGCGATAGAAAGTATAGAAAGAAAAGTTTACACTGGGCTTTCCCTGCTTCGTGCTAGAAAATCGACTTCGTAATGGACTTCACGAGTTGACGTCGATTACGTCATTTTCGAATTATGCTTTCGAACAACTTGTTCTCCCGTCATTCCCAGTCAAGAAACGACGACTACCGAGATCTCGTCTCGTCAGTTCGGACGTAAATTAGCTGAAAACCGATTTCGTTAAATCGTGTTAATTGCCCGACCCCGACTGTCTAGACTGATTTGTGGCGCTGCAATTCTACGGCTCATACGCAGCCTGAAATTGCCAACAATTACGTTCCGTTTGGCGATTCGCGCATTTGGCAACGCACAACGTACTAACCTGACGTACACACGACAAATAAACGTACCGATACCGTTTTGCACTATGCGTACCAGGTCATTCGTTCTCGTACCTTAAACCCTCCCGTTAAGTGCTCATCTTTCTGGCAAAGACGCGCTCGTTTCTTTGCCATCATTCGACGAGAATCATAAAACCGATACCACAAGCATACTATCGCGCCTAAACATACATCAAGTAAGAAGCACATCAATTTATTAGACATTTTTCCTGTTCAAAATCGATGCAACTGTAAGAAAAAGAAAAAACAAAAACCTTCTCTAGACAAAAAAAGAACCATCGACTTTCATAACCAGTTATACGCAGCCATACAAAGGGCGTTGTTTGCACTAGACTGCATTTTATGGTGTTTTATAGAAATTTCAATAAAAATTTCTCTGCGCCCAGCAAAGACGAGAGATGCACGTGGAAGGTTGAATGTTAAAGGAGATTATCCTTCTGCATCCGTAAGTACATGCGAGTGACGTTCCAGGTCGTTTGACCTCAGATTCCTCTTTCCCCTCCCTTATCGCGACAAAAGAGGACAGGTATGACGTCAGTTAATATTAAAAGTTTTTATCGCGAGACTAACGTTCTTTTCCATCAGTATCGTAATAAAATGTGGAAGCCGCTGTCTTATATATATATATATATATATATATATATATATACACATATACATAGAGATACAGATGGATGACGCACAGTGCATATTAAAGTTACTATGTATCTATTTATTTCATATACTGCAGTATGCGTACATACATTTTTTAACAAGTATATCTGAACGAATTTGCCGGATCTGATAAAATGGAGGATGAGCCGCCTTATCATTAAACCTCCATCGCGGCACAAGACAGTACAGTTTCGCGGCGGAAAATCAATTTTACAGGCAGTAACTCTTCGAGTATGACGTTAATTCCCTTCTGGTTCTAACGCTATTTCTCTTCCCTTGGAATTTAGTGCGAACCTATTCAAAATACATAGTTTTGCGTAAGAAAAAAGATATAAATAAAATAATGCTAACACGCAAATCATCAAAAAAAAAGAAATTTCCATACTCGGTTTCGAAATAATTTCGATGAAAATTGCTCATCAAAAATCGAAGACTATAGTCTTCGACTATTGTCTTCCCGATTGATACACACGTGTATACCAATGTGTGTGCCTACGTCTCTGTCTTTCATTCATAAAATAGCCAAGCTTTGTTAATGCTGACATGCGTGACGTAACAGTACGGACAAGCCAGATATACATGCAACACTGATGTACTGTTTATCGTACAGCGTTGAGTGATTACGTATTTCGATGACGAATATGACAGGCAGTACTGGCAAAATAAGAGAATAAAATGACAGTGCCAATAGCGATATACCAAGGTTAAAAAAAAAAAGGAAAAATTACTGCACGATAAATAGTAAGTGATCACACGTGTAGACCTTTCATTGAGCAGACGGCCAATTTGAAGACGTTACGATTGCCGTACCTGTTATATACCTTTTCTACTGCAGGCGTAAACCGTATACCATATAGGTATAGCGACGGTTGAGCATCGCAGACGTATAGGAGGTATGGCTGAACGTTGCTTTTTATGGGCCCGACGGGCATTAAAGGGCAAAATATTAAATTACCCGAAACTTAAGATACACGCCGCCAGCGGAAATTTATGCACTACGCAGAAAAGCCATATATCCGGTACAGTGGGGTAGGAGAGGGGGAGGGAGCCGTTCTGCATTTCGTTACAATAAATCTCAACAACGATCCCGCGCAGAAGCTGTAATTTAGCTTGGCTAACAGTAAGGACGACTTTATTGCTGGCTTTCTCTCTCTCTTTCTCGTAATTAACCTTTCGCTGTTCTTCTTATCTCAAGCTTATGTTTGCCGAAGCTACTGTTGCTCTTCTAAGACTTTGGAATCGTATAAATGGGTTCTTTTCAAACTTGCCTGAATATTAATAGCACACGAGGTTCGTACCTCGTTCTTTTAACAGTTCACCCTTACGTTTAGACGCTTATACGCAAGGATACAATAAAAGCATAAAACATTTGGCTATTTTATAGACAGCTGTATACGACTCGAGTATCGCGTTGCAGTTAACTAAAGGTCAGCTCTTGAATGTCGAGCTCCCTTATAGTACGTCAAAGGTCACTGTCCCATTGGTATTTTGCAATTAATTTATAGCCAATGTATAATATTTAATTAACAATTCTTTTTCAAAACAGTATACAATGTAACACGACATCTATGATAATACAACATTTTTTTATCGGCTATTGCGATTTGTCTTTTTAATAACCATTTTTTTATGCGTCCACCTGATACAGATATATAGAATTGACAAAGGTATAGAATATAGATACAGATTACATGCATACCTACTACGTAAAGCTGGCAGGCCAACTGTACAGCATATTTAATAGTTCCCTATTGAAGCAACTGGTACAACTAGCAACAATTCATCAAACTAGTTCGCCTCGATTACCTTTAGAAGGCAGTAGCGATCGTCTGTATAGAAATCAGATTTTATTGGACAATTACTATAGTACGTTAGTTCTCATGCATGAACAGACCGGGCACGTTTCTACGATAAAGTATCAGCTACCACAGAGTATTGAATTGTCATGAAAAAGCATACAGAGGCTACAGTGAATATAAGGAATTGCAGGGTCACTATATGTATAAACGGCTAAAATAACAAAAAAAAATAAAAAGTTCTACGAGTCTTTTAAGAACTAATTGGAATTGCTAATCCCAGAAGAAAAAAAAAATGGATACCATAAAGATAACGTTGTACGGCATTAAAGTAATACGAGTAACGTGTCTAATGTACGTTGGGTGTCAGCAGAGATACGTCATGGAATTGCGGTAATTGAGCAACGAGGACAATTCTATAACCACGAGTAGCAATTATCAATTCCCTGTGTTAGAGGCGCCGATGGTGATTGTGGAATTTCGTGGAAACTCCTTGTGGCGGCCTTAGCCAGCAATTCCATTAGAAACTAAGGTTAACCTAGGGTAGGATCTAATTCTCACGTGTTCCCCGGATCCAATGACAATTCACCCCAATGGAAACCAGCGAGCGTTGCTTTTCGTTCCTGAAGGCGAGTGAAGTTTACGGAGACAATTTGGCGTCGCCAGCATCTCTGACTTTGCTTGTCGGATGCCTGGATGGTCCAGAGTAGCGACTGGCTCGCGTGGCAGCTACATAACTTCCCTTTAACTTAGACGTTACTTTGACGATAGTTGGTACATTAGTTTGACGTCGGTTCCACGTCACTTTAGATATCCCTTTATTCCTATTATTGGTGATCATTCGCTTTCATCTCCATTGGCTAATGCGAATGACCGACAGTGAGAAAAACTATTTTACCGCTCGGCTCGAGTCTCCTGCCAAAGATGCTGGGAAAACTTTTACATAGAATGCACTTCCCTTCTGGTACTCTCGACCCGTACGAAACTTGAGAATGCAACGTGAGGACAATGGACGTTTAACTTGTGCCATGGACCAGGATGCTGCGCTCAAGAAAAGGCTGCAGGGACTTTCTACACGGATAGAATGAAACGGACTCTCCACGCCTTCGATACAGTACCCTCCTCTTAATTTCCCACGAGATATTGCGAATACAGTAGATTCGCGAGAATTTACGTCATTTAAGCGACCGACGCGTTCATTTTAATATGAATTTGAGATTTCGAAAATTGCTTTGACTACGACCAAGTTATTGCATTGTTTTATCAGTAAATTATGCATTTCTACAATTTGCTGCATCCGTCGTATGCAGTTAGCGTTGCTACGAGTATATTTCGAAAATGCAAATTGACCAAATTCCAATGAGATTATTGTACTTGTTAAATTACACGTTTAATTAAAAATGCCCGTAGTAGTGTCATTACTTGCTTGTGCAGTGCTCGACAATGTATTTGCTTAACTGCACAAAGTGCATTGGTTATACTTAGTGTAAATTCCTCGAGACAATTAAAAAGCGTGCGTTTACAGTTACGAGATCGTAAGGGTAGGATAAGTCTCGTTCTGGCCTTTATGAAATTAAGGGTTTCAGGTAGACGAAGGGCTACGAGTGTAAGCGACCGGTTTTCTGCAGTGCAAAGGACTTATCTCCTTGGGGCGTTTCCAAGGAAATAGCGGAAGTGCATTCGCCTCTTGCAGTCGATGCACTCTCATATCTTTATTCATCTTCTTTCTCCTCTTACCCTCGTATTACCATCGCATGTACTACCAGAGTAAAAATTATTTATTATGCAGTGGATCTGCAGTCGACCACCGAGAAGAAGTGTAGCAAGAAATTTAGCCAATGAGACTTATCCTATATTTCTGGTATATTTTCGAAATGCATTATCAAAATTTAACAAAGATATATAAGTCACTTACCATAGGATTCTCATCTTCCTCTCAAGTTTCCTTGTTTATGGTCCAGTCCATCCTTTGGCATTCCAGGTCCCTCGTGCAACGACTTGATGATTTCATCTTGTCGGGCACTTATTTTTGCACTGCACGTGTTTTCGGATACGAACTAAATGTTCACTTACTGCGACTAAATCTAGACGCGGATTTTCGCGCGCGATAGAGAACGACTGCGATGCAGTTATTTACACAGGCTTACTGTGTTGCGCGTTTACGAAAGTGATGGTAAAGGGTATAGGAGGAGATGGTGAGAAATGGGCTGAAGGCCCGAGGGCAAAAAGATCTCAAGGGAAAAAAGTCGACGACGATACAGACAGTGAAAGGTTGTTGCAAACATGACAATCGACAAAGGACAAGTGCAGACGACCGGATAAGCAGTCTAGAGTGCGAGAAATGCAATTTAAGTCTAACCCCCACGAACAGCTATGGGTCCTTCTAACGGATACCGATATGAGCTGCATAAGTTGGCAGCTTCTGTCTTTGACTCAGAACATGGAAAAGGACCCAGACTATAAAAAATCGGGACCACCAACAGAGGGTGATTAGAAGTGATCGGGTGACTGCAAGTGCACAAGCGAACGCAGATTGACGTGTCTGCTCCCCTACAGAGCGCAGTAAGGGATGCCGACGCCAACCCATGACTTCCCACCGTTCAAACCGCCTTGGCGTATTTACTACGGAGTTTACTCTGATATCGAATTAGCAATAGCGTTATACGCCAAGCGCATAATATAACGTGACGCAAATTGTCATTAGTACAAAAGTCAATCGAGTGCAGCAAGCCTAATTGATTAAGTGGTAATTCGTAAATCCTTCGGTTTCGCAAAAATTCAACGAACTCAAGATCAAACTCTATAATTGACAATCGATCGTGGCAACGAATGCTTTATTAAGTCATATATAATTTCCATAGCTATAGAGACAGTGCATAATAAATCGTTCATTCTAGGACTTATCCTTACGTCATGTTGCACGCGTTAACCGCAGGGGTTTTATCTAATCACATAGGAATATACAATTTCAATTTGATTTAATTGCATCATAGTCATATTTAACATCGAACTGTATCACCAAGCGCATATTCACTGCATCCGTTATGCGTGCGTGTTTCTGCGTAATAATAAACACGTTTACCAGATTAGCCATGAGATAAGAACCTTTGCATGCATGGATGGTGTTATCGATACCAAGCGGCCCGATCGGAACCTTGATTAGACTTGAATGCAACCGCAGATCAGATTCGATCTAGACTTCGAGAACTTTTGTAACCCGAGTACATCGCTATATACAGTTAATGCGCGTAATTGCTCGATCTTATACCGCGATGTCGATCGTAGTTACTTTAATGGCACGTAATTGTCCGCGAAACTAGTGGCAGTGGTAGGAGGGAGGTGATGCAATAATTTAACGTCCAAATCTATTCTTCAGGCCAAAGAATCTTTTTCTTTTTTTTACAGGTTCTGACGTTACAAAAATATCATTGCCACGAACCTTGCTATTATATTATTGTCAGATCCCGACCTATACCAATTATCTAGGCGTAACAGTAAAATGGAGACATTACCTCGTTAAGTCGATAGCTTATCGATAAACAACCAATCAGTTATTAGATTCCCGATAAATCTATATGGCGTAATAAAAGCCTGTTGACAAAACAAAAAAAAATTATCTCAAAACGAAGATTTCTCTTATGGATAATGCTATCGTTATATAATTATATTATTATTCGTATATATTATTAACGTTACTGACCTCGAATGCAGCCTACTTATGGTTCTCGTAAAAATGCTAAAATAAACAAAAAAAATGTTGTTCTTATCAAACAACTACGACGTAGACGGTGCATGGTATAGGTATTATTTTTATCTGTTGGATCATCTTCGAAGTTTGCAGAAACGGGACTGTACAGCAAGTGCAGGGGACCTGGTCGACTGGCAACGAGTGCAACGAGCGCACCCAGGAGTCGTGCAACTATGCCTGGAGAAAGTAGCCCCCCCTAGTAGAGTTGCTCGCAGTGCCTGATACAGTCACATTCTCGAGGGGCACGTTCGCAGATAGGCACTGTTATGGTAAACCCATGAACGCCGGAACGTGACCCAATCATTCAGCTTACTAACCATAAACCATACAATATATCTGCAATGCATTTTCACCTTCGTACGATATATCTATAACTAGTATGACGTGTATGCATCGCAAGAGATATTGTTTTCAGTACTTAGTTATCTGCTTGTACCATCTATAAAGATCCAAAAGACTTTTGATCCAAAAGATATACCGTACGGACCGTGAATGGATGCTGAATGCACAACGGGATACCAAGTAACATTGACTGTACCGGCAACATTTTTTGTTTTTCAAATTTTCTTTCAAAATATAATCACTTGAAAGACAGATGAAAAAGAAATAGATCGTTCGCGAGAGCTTAAACAAAAATCTAGAGAGTTTCTCGTTGGTCCGGGGAACTTTTAAATAAAATCACAAAAAAGAAAGATACTCGTCGTTCCGTAACTCTAGCGTTCGCGATAACTTCGAAGAATGCCAGGTAAAATGGCGCGGGCGGTTATCTTTGAAATTTCAAGCCGAGTCATTCGTCTCTGTCTGGTACTCTTGGACGTGGGATGCCGGACGTAAGGATCTAGGGACTTACGGACGTGAGGACGTATACGTACGTACGCAAAATGATAACGATCTTCCGCGTGGAATTCTTGGTAACATTATAACTCGAGGCTTTGAATAGCTCGAACATTTTATAGATTCTGTGAATAGTGTTTAGCGGCGTTATCCTTAAGTTAAGGAGAAAAAAAAAAAAATCTAAGCAAGTTCCAGTTCCTACAGGATGATTCAGCGTGTAAACGTATACGTGCAATATCGAATAGCAACGATGCTTTAGGTACCATTTCTATAGATGTACGTACGTAGCTCTGTGCTGCTTGCGTGCGAGCATTGGATATATATATATATATATATCGCGTATCAAGTTATATTTAATTGCATCGGCTAATTATCCGCCGAGAGGCTGCCGGTTGCGTAAGGCAAACGTTTATCTATGTCAGTTAATGATTTCAGGGAAGAAGCGGAACTCTCGTCCATCCACTTTGCGCTTAGAGAAATAGTAATCTATCAGTACCGTTTTCATTGCTCGGAGACAGGGTCGGTTTAGAATCAGCTTGAAATCACAGTATGATATCCCCATTGATAGTGTGCTTTGATTCACAGGATTTTATTAGGCCATATATATCCATATGGATTCAAGTAAAATTGTATACAGCATTTATAATATACTCGTTATAGGAACTTCTTTACAGCTGCTAAATCTCTTGGGAATTGGCTGTTAATTTCAAATAAATTGAAACGTCACGAGTGAAGAAGCTGGAAAAGCTTTGTTTTCTTAATGAAGTTCTCACGGATATTAGGAGCTCTGGGTTCGGTCGCTCATTGGAATCTTTAAGTAGTGAGACGTAGTGGTGGATGTTCGAATGTTGAAGTTCAGGTTAGATTGGACAGAAGACGAAGAACTTTCGTATCGTTTCAACGTTATTAAAATATATACTTAAACGAGTTGCTGTGTCATTATTTAACGAGTTACCTGTCAGAGTTCAAGTACTTTAGACTGGACTTACCTCCGTTCATGACAAGACGCCATTAATTAAGCTCGAAAGTCAATTGAGTACCCAGGTCGACCGCTAGTGGCGCTCCTGTTGTCTTGGCGCGCTTGTATTCTTACTGTACGCCTGCAGTATTGCAGTATTGCAGTCTCGCCTTGTCAGTTCCGAGATGCAATAATTTAGATTGCAGTCGATGAAGATATTGACTTGGGCATTGTGTTAACGACCTTTGTGGGTAAAACCTTATCGTATTTTTTCTCACTTACCGATCGTTAACGGCCACGCCCATTTTGCGTTAATAGTCATATCATTATTCGTTAATCTTATTTATCTAGATTTTTTTTATTTTCTTCGCTACTTCATTTCGTGGTTTTTTTTTTTTTTCACGTAACGCTTTCTTCGCGTTGAGAACTTGCCAATGAGATCACGAAGGGCTTTCGAGCTTCCCACCGCAAGCATATAATTTATTGTATAAGCGTAAATAAGCTGCTTTTGAGAATTTGCAAAAAAAAAAACAAGTTCAATCGTTATCACTGACGTAAAAAACGTGATGTTAATCAATATTCTTGGGTGGTGCCTTACCTGTAAAGATTCATCGTTCTCTCTCGCACGTTTTTACTCGTGGCTTGACATTTCTTGAAGACTCAATGTAAAGAGGAAACGATGTAGGTATAAAAAATGAGCGCGCAACTCAAAGAGGCCGTGCTGAAAGTGCAATTAATGATCCTGCATAGTAAAGTCAACCGTGCTCCCGCTAACGGACTTCGTTAATTAACGGTTATCGTTGATTGAAACCCTACATGAATGCGTAAGAAATGCGTACCTCGCGTAGCACGCACGCGTTTGTAAACACGCACGAAATTGATAATTGACCGTAGGCAGTATGTCTTCTCTGCATTGCCGTTGGATTAAGGAGAAACTGGCACGATGCGACATGATGCACTTGTGGTATAGGATATATATATATATATATATATATATGTGGCTACTGTCATTTTCTCACGGCATACATAGATACTCCATCTCAATAGCCTACGGCACGTACTCAAATATATTTATATAATGTCATGAAATTGCACGTGAATTACGCGAGGCAAATATAGAAATAATAGTCGGATGGTTTCGCACTTGATGCAGGTGGTAGCACTGCGGGGCAAGTATATTACGGCCTTATACCCTCCACAACCTGCACCGCATAATGGCGCTCGTGACAGCAAATTTTCAGTTCCAACAAGCGCCATTAAAAGTTTCGCAGATACGAAGTCAGTTCGTGGGATATACGTAAGTCTATATCGTGTTTAGTTTTCGGTTGGTAATCCGTCTTGGTAGCTCTGCACTTATGCATTCTTGCCACTAATGGTCATTGTTTTTTTTTTTGTTGGTTGGTAATAATTTCAGCGAGAATACATCATGGCCCTGTGCAATGTGCATTCATTAAATCGTAACAGCTACCACTTGCAGTGAAAATCTGCACTTTGATTTCAAGTTGTCGATGCAGAAAATATGAATAAATACAATTTCAATGACTGCACTAATTGTCGCATGACGTTTATCATTAGAGATCACCGCGCGTGTCAATGGTTTTTCATTGATTTTGATAAAGACTCGATAAACAGCCGATAAAGAGCTTGTCGAAAGTCAATTTATTATAATTATTTTTATACTCCCTACACAGATGTCATGCCGTTTTATATTACAATAATTCGTTACAGAGACAAATTAAATTGTTAAAAAATACTAATACTCGTACCGTACCATTACATTTAGTTCTATGGGAGAAAGTGCTAATGAATTAATTGTTCCTTTGTCGAGCTTGCATTAAAAATGCGCTTTGACGCTTAGCGCGTATCCGCGAAATTTTAAACGTATCCTAGCGGCTCGCAGATGATAATCACACGCTTCCGTGTGCTCTAGCGTTCGCACTTGAAGCTCGTAACGCAAAAGGCGCGACAATTCTCTTTGTGCAGGAGTCTCCTTGCGGAATAGAGTTCTGCTGCAGAAGCCACTCGGTAGCTCGTCGGTAATTCCATTGCCGTGAGCACGTAGCGTTCCCTAAAAGCCTTCAATTTCCTAGCGATTCTACGAATTTATTTTGTCCACGTGTGGTGGGCTCCCTCTGCAACACGTGCTCGAGATTGACAGGAGCTGGAGTTCAAGCAATGTAAAACTGAATATATAAGAAAAAAAAAAACAGAAACAAAAAATTCCGCTACATAAAATCCATAAGACTGATCGATTATTATCGAACGACTATCAGCAAACTTCAACGTTGAACTCACGCGATAATCAATATACGACGTCATCTTCCTACATGGATAAACCAACGTACGCTTTTGGGTATCAGTGTTATTCGGCCATTTGCGAGATAAAATCTCTTAAAGCAGAACAGAAAGAGCAGTCATTTCGCTATCGGTGTTTCGTAGGATTTCCAAAAGTTTTGACGACATATAAAAGACCAAGATAAAATTGAATGATTTTCCGTAAAATAAATAAAAAATAATCTCGTCACGTATGAACAGTGTCAGGAGTTACGTTGCACGATGTATACATTTGTGCTCGGAGCATGAACGTAGTATAGAACTTTCTGAGTAACTGATGGACCTTATACTGCAATGTTATATATACATATATAGAAGACACGTAGTGTCTACGTGGCCATTTCCAGCTTGCGAGTAGATGAGAAAAATAAATGATGTCAGTTACGTGTATCAAGCGCGAGGGAATATTTCATCTAGGAGATTGACAACGCTGTTATTTCTTCTTTTCAGTAGATATGATCTCGAGTAAGTAATGCTTACTCGATATATTGCATCGTACATATGTGGAAAAGACACGTGTGTCGAGTCTTGTTCGATTCGAGACTGATACACAGGATTATTTGTACGTATAGCTATACCATATATACTCACTATCTGCCATTTATTTCATTGGAAAAATCTTACTGTATTCGGTATCTCTCTCTTTTCCCCTCTCCATTCCATTTCTTGTGATACCACTCTTTGGTTTTTGCCGTTATAAATCTATTGAGACAATTAACGGTTATCGGCCATTCAAGGTAATTCACGGGACTGTGAAATTAACGACAGAGTCAAAGGTTTGGATCTCGCCGCCATCTTCGGTAATTCTTTCAGTACTTATGCACGTAAGGTATTGAATTTACAGTAAGATTTAATAAAAATTTGCCAAGATACTAAGTGTCCATTTCAATAGACATAGATTGAATCGTGCTATCTTTTTCTTATCGATTATCTGCCTAAAGGATACAGAGGTGTTTTGATTCTTTTCCTAGATCTCTCTCTCTCTCCCTCTCATACATCCTCATTCTCTAACCAACTCCTCAATCTCCCTAAGTTCTCGCACGTTCGGCTTCCTGCTGTCCCTACTGACACTTTGCTGCCGCATTGTAATTCAATGTGATAAAACCGAGGGTAATCCGAGCGTAAATTACGCTAAACCAAGATTAGTCGTCAGTATAACCCTGACAGTGAC
>JARPRG010000293.1:90657-116311 GCA_031001745.1 Hartigia nigra
CATCTTCCATAAAAGTCCGGATTGGCCAGAGCGATAATCTAAGATTGGAATCTGCGGCTGATCTCCGGCATTCTTGCAGGTAAGATAAGTAATAATGCAGACCATGCGCAGGCGAGGCACGATCGCTTTAACTTTAGCGAACGTCCGTGTTACCCGTGATGCAGTTGTCGGATGGTAGAGTATAAGGTGGATACAGGAGGTTAACAGCTGGGAATCGCAGCAGGGGTTGCTAGTGGACAGGATGGCATAAGGGTTTTCGAGTGGTAAAAAGAAGAAAAAGGAAGAAACTGGAGAAAAAAAGGGAATAAAAAAAGATTCATGTTCAGCGTCCGAACGAATGGTACGGCAAAGCCTGTAATATGCCGGCGAACAGGGACTACTGAGGATAAAGTCGATGGGTACCGGGAGCGTTCGGTTAAAGGAAAGGTCCGTAGAGGTTGGTCGGTTCCGGCGGTGGCCTAGGGATTTAGTTTTATTACTATGGTAACGGCCAGTGCAGCGCCTGGTAATATGCATTATCAACGCCAGGACCTTTGGCTGCTGGCCGGGCGCCAGCTCGTGCCGCTAGAAAATATGCGTTGAACATGCACGGCTACAAAAGTGCCTGTTACTGGAGCGGAGACGTCGCGACGCTACCGCGTCGTATATCCGTAGTGAAGACGCGTCCGGTTACACGGAAATCTTACGTCAAATCGTCCGGCTTTTAAATGCATTTGCTATAGTCATACATGGCATGGCATACATATATATATATAGATATGCATGGATGACTTTTGCAAGAACTTAAATAGATCATAGGGAGGTTGACAAGGATTGAAGGTTGAAACATTTTAAGCGATATTTTGTTTAATTTCACGTAAACAAGAAATAAGTCTTTTAGCACGAATTAATTGTCCATTTTGAGATATTTATTTTTGTTAACCTTTTTTTTGTTGGACTTTCCTCTCAATCCTTGCTAACTACCCTTAACGTCTTGAGATTTTAACAGGTACTACGTTACGTGAAAGTCTGCGTACCTGCGGGGATATCCTGGTGGAACGTTAATTAGACGAATGCGAAAGAATTTCATCTCGCTGCGTTATTCATGGCGACTTCTTTTTTTTTTTCTTCGCAAAGGGTCGAGAGCCTCTTGCAAGGGATGAATAGGAGAAGGTTGAGAGGGCAGAAGAATGTCTTGCGCAAGGCCAGCGTAATCGTCGAAATCATCATAACCTTAACTAGTCGACTCAGCTCCGCTTCGAAGTGGCAGGAAGTGGAGGTCCGTGGTAGTTGGCTGTAAGGAAACAAAGATATACAGAGCGACCTTCAAAAGAGAAGGTAGAATTGTTACGGGAAGGAGGCAAGAGTTACTAAAATTAGGGAACCAGTAAAATAAGCCGGTAGTCAGGCTGGGTCAATAAAAAGAAGAAAAATGTAAAGGGACCAAGGGCACAAAAAACTAATTGTATTAAACGACGCCAAATTACAGGGCCTTCCAAGTGCCGTGGACCGAAATAAAGTGCGTCAAAGGGAAACTAAGTCTTACGCAATCACGCGTCCAATGAATATTAATTAAAAAATTTAAATAGTTTCATCTTGTTCGTAATGCGCGTTTTTCATTTCTTTTGCACCACCCTGTATACACTGTACATACGTATACGTACACATGCCTGTACCTTTTGCTCATATCACTATATATTTTATCATATCCAAACCCTTGTGATATCCATCAGTTTTATGGAGGAGATTGGTGGCGGGAATTGCTTTTACAGTAGCGTATTGACTTCTTATGGGAGTCGTTAGGATCACGGACCTAAAGTACTTTGGGTCTTGGGGCACCCGTGTCCTGGAAACGCAACGACATAGTTGGATACGATAGATTCATCCTGCAGGTCCAATGCCAGGATCGTATCCAGTGTAAAGGGGTTTTTGATGCGATTACAAGGCTGTTATTCGTCAGGAACGGTATCATGGGATATCAGCGAAAGATTCGTATAGATTTGTAAGGAAAACAAAAAAAAGAATCGGAAAATAGTCGAAAGCATGAACAAAATTTGTACCCTTAAAAAAAAAAGAACTATATATTGAGCTATAAATTAATGAGGGTGAAAATATTTTCCAACCCTACCAGTCTTCCAAATTGGATTAGGTTGGTACCTACATGACGTATGTACCTACTACACGCATAGCGCGTGCCGAAGATTGCGCTTCCTCGGACAAGCTAAATAAATTAGGGAAGGATATTAGACGGGCCCTAAAGTGCGCTTTAAAAAGTCCTAACAAATGGGCTTTTTTCACCCGGCACGTATTACTCTTTGCTTATTAGGGGAATTTCCTGTCGCGGGAGAAAGAGAGATAAAAAAGAAGAAAATCTAGTCCAGGTTTCGCCCTGGATTTTTTTATCTCGAGGAACAACTTCAGGTACTGCTGAACTACCCTTCGTTATGATTGCGTAACTATGCGGAAATCTCTTTAGGATGACCGAGCTACTAGACTGGAAATTTCGTGCAAACAACTTTACAATTAGAGCGAACGTTGGCATTTAATTTAAATAGAAAGTACATCCCTAATTTAGGGGATGGTTACTGTAATTCTTCATAAGAATTCCCCGTCGGGGAATTGCCAGTCAAGAAATTTCATAATGGATCCATTAAGCAAGAATATATTGAGTAAGAAAACAAGTAAGACTTTCAGGGTTTAAGAGATATCATCTGCCTGACTATCGAATGGAATATCTATTTAACTACTGCGTATATAGATATATCATTAAAAAAGATGCACGACCTAATTCAATGTGTCTTAATATACCATATATATTCGTCGAAGTGCATAACAGAATTTAAGAGGGCAATGATGAAATTTCGCGTAGCATCCGTTTAAACAGTAAATTAGGGCAGGTTCGATAGCCTCGTATACAGAATGGACATTCATATGCACATAAATACGTAGGAATATATAATATAGTAGGCGACTACCTAACGTATACAGAGATCATACCACCCAGTAGTAATTTAACCGGAACGTAAAACTTTTTACGATATTTTAATCCGCTCGATTGGCGTTCCTCGGGTCTGTGGCAGAAAAGAAATGGTGCACGAGGGGACCGGAGTCGTTACGCACTTGAGAAACGTATAAAGAAAAAAAAAAAAAAAAAAAAAAGATTCAACCTGTGCAATTGACGATGAAATACGCGACCCGGTAAAACCACCACTCTGTCCCATTTTATACCTAAATCATTCCCCCTGCGTTTACCTAATAGTCATTTTTTACCAGCTATTACAATCAAGTAAACCGTAGAAAATATCCGCTAGATGTCACTGCCTACACCGTCATCTCCCAACTTCCATGTCTTCCCGTAACTTAACCCCGCGACTTGCAGGGCTAATTCAATTTTATACCCTTAAGCAAAGTCGGAGGCAAGACCAGTATATATTTTTGTTCACTCAATCCCACGCCGATGCTTTACTATCCCACGTTATACATATATTCACCAAGAGGCGTAAACTAGTTGCAGCGCCACTTCCGTTTATCTCGACGGAGTTTCACGATGAATAAACAGCAGTCGACGTTCTTCGAAACAATTTAATCTACATAAGCTAACAGCTACCTGTCTACACTGCGGGGCTTCGCGCAGTCGGCTGCTTTGCACCATCCGAGATGCCATGGATGCACACGAATGCAACCTAAGGCGGATTCGTGTGTTATAGCGTTGTTAGGTTGTTAGGTTAGGTCCATAGAGAGAGTATAGAAGGGTTGGCGGTGTGTTAAATCTGGTGACTCTTAAAGAGGCAAGGCACACGTTTACAGTAGCGAACGGTTCTGTAGGGGGTGTGATATGGGATTGGAACCTTCGAGAATCTATGGTGCCACAAATAAGAGATAAAGCTAACCTGGCACCGTCTATCTTGGATCTGAAGTTCTTATCGTACAGAATTTCTTAGGACGGTTGTGGAACAGATTAGATTTTTTTTTTTTTTTTTTTTTTTTTTTTCTTGAATTATTTGATATTCAGATAATAATTTTGTTACGGTTACATTGGTTTATTATTTTTTTTCAATGATTTAACAATGTTACCGGTGCAATAAGATGACAATTTGATCGGTGCTTGGTAACTGTTACGATCCGAAGTCTTGTCTGTTCTGAGAGAGTCGGCTTAGGAAAAATAGTGAAAATGAACGTGTCGTCGTGGCTGTGAATTTTGCACGGTACGTATCACGAGGAAATTCGCAGTCATCCGTGACATCGTACAGTTGGAAAACTACTTTGCATATGGGATAAACGCTCAATATATTTCTCGCTTAACGAAACGTTAAACGAGGATCGTGAATAATTTTGTTTTAATTTTTCAATTTACTACCTGTACCAGTACCATTAAGTATATAAGATATCGAGCACTCTATAGATTATTGAATTATCCAGTAAAAGTTAATGATCAAAATAAAAAATTGCATTATTCTTTAACAGTCTTGTATACTAGTAATAAATAATTATATGGCACTCGCCCCATAAGTTATTCCAATCGAGTAACATCCCTGATATCATGTAATAAATATATAGAATATCATATAAATAAATATATATTTCTGTCTATACGTTATCAGAAGTTAATATTGATTATAGCACCCTGAACACGCACACATAGCAAAGGTCTCATATATTCTTAAGATCTCGTATATTTCTGTCGTGAAAGTTTCAATGTAAACTGACACAGTCTTATATATTCGTCCATATACACAGTATATGCTATATAAAAACAAGATATACAATAATACGAGACAGTATTTAATTAATCGAATGACAATCGTTTGATATCGATTCTCAGAGATCTAATTCATTAAGCTTATCGTTCAAAATTCAATAAAATAATGTCTGCTTTGGACCGTCTTGATATACTGTTAAGCTCTGTCCATTCTTCCTTAACGTTACGTAACCTGCGAGTCAATTGATTTACGAGTCTGACCGTGATTAAGCGGCCTCGTTTGAGATTGCAAACCCGTAAAGCCGAGAAAAGCCGTGTGCACGTCACGTACAGCCAATCAGTGTACACCGTTGAAACACCTGTTCAAGCGGTACTTGAGTACGCATTACAATTGGTACTATTTTTCAGTCGTAATGTATATGCTGCGTAATGGCGGTCAGATGTGGAGAGGGGTACGGCGGGCAGGTAGAGAGATAAGATGAATCAAAATCAAGCTGTGACCATTTTTTAATGGCTAATATAAAGCTTAATGCGAATATATGAGATCAATATACAGTCGACAAGAGAAGCAACGATTAAGAATAAGATTTAGTAAAACTTTCATCACTTACATGCATCTGGACCGAAAGCTGGATGCTGTGGCTTCTAATTAAGCGCAGCTTATGAGTTCGCACCGGGAAGTTAATCCTGAAAAAAAGGGTAAAAGTCTTCAATTAGCAGACTATTTAGGTTGGGTTAGGTTAGGTACTATCTTATCTCGCGACTGGGCAAGGCTGTCCAAAAGAAGCTGCGCAAGGGTGCCGGATGAGTTATGCCGGAGCTACGTGGAACTTTCTATCCAGATAGGAGGAGAAGCAGAGCCGCTATACCAAGGCTCGGTTTCAGGAATCGAGGGATGGGAGCAATATGAAAAGAGAGATACTGTACGAGAGAAGGAGATAGAGTGATAGAGTGATAGGGAAGGAGCGTACGAATGAGTGAGGGGGGCAACTGAACACGATGCAACTGCGGTGCACTTACCTTAACGGCTCGACAGATTTGTGAAGCCTGCTGGGATAAAAACGCACAATTACCTGGCCTGGCGGGAGGCGTACGTATAGGTACCTACGTATTTAACTTTTTTACCGAGTCATTGCTTTCTGGATAATGGCTGACATTATTCCCCGTTTTCTGCGCACCGGTAAACACTCCTCGCGATGCCAATTCACTATCAAATGCATCCAGTGTTAATCACCGAGATGGTTCACTTGGGATTTCATTAATTTAGTATTTACAGATTTTTTTTTATTTAGAGCTATTTAAAAAAAATGTGGTTATGCCTTTTATTGATATTAGTTATTTAAGATATTGTTCTATGGGTAGTATGCATGGTATCTTATGCATTATCTCTTCTCACACGTTAATTAACGTCTGGTGGTTCGAACTGTTATTAACTGTGATGGATCAATAATTCTTTTAATTGTTACAAGTATTTAACAGTATCGCACAGTCGAGGGATCAAGTAATATGAATTTGTATACAAAGCGCTGTTCCAGTTTTTAAGTTTTATTTACAATGAACCATATGGGGGCATGACGACACGTTTGGTAAAACAACATAATTGTCTATAAATATCAGTAGACCCGCTGTTTATGCAGATTTCGCGTCGCCGTAAACCGTCAACCATGAATAATTTTTCAGCGAAACAGTCATCAGATTCGAAGTAAAACTGACTCCAATCCCCGAAAGCAGATCATGTAACATTTACGTATATGCCTATAGATACGTGTACCCCTGTAGTGGCGCATATTTCAAAGGTGCAGGTTCTTATTTTCATCAAAGCGACAGGTAAATTGGTATTGGATACGATAGTAAACTATCTCGTATAAAGAGACAGAGAGAAAGAGAATTACGTTTGTTCCAATTTCTCCGTGCATGCAGAAAACTTTATTAATTCAATATCAATGAAACTATATAAGAGACTGATAAGACGAATAAGGTACCTCATGAAATTAATAAGGCATACAGATAGCTGAATTGGGAGGACACGTCGATGGAACATAGGAATTCTTAAGAGACAAATACCTTGAGATATGTTGCGTAGTTACAGCATTGTTGAAAATTCTCTTCGTCGTCTCCGCAATCAGGGACGCAGTTTGCGGTGACATTGGCACAGCCAGGGGCGAACTAATCTATTTATAATTGCCTTTAAATATGGTACTAATTAGTGGGAAATCATTTACAGAAGTACCGGAGGTCTATTAGGGAAGTGCGGATGCACGCGCGAACGCGTTATATATTGAGAACATGTAAATGGCTGAGTATCTATGACCTGCACTTCGCTGTTTCTTAATCCGTGAAGTTTATCGTAAGATTGTTATCATGTCACTACGACTATCAAGCTTGTAGCTACTTTTTTCACCAAAGAGTAAGAATTAACACTCGCGCCAATCGTTACGTTCTCTAATCGTCGCCATATTGTCTAGATCCCGCGGTCGGTGCTGGGTAACTACACCTAGCGCCATCGTCCTACAGAGAAGAGTGGTGCAGTAAGGAACTACATTCAACAACGACATTTTATTCGGGCGCGATTGCATATCTTTTGCTATTGTTGAGAATCAAAAAGTGAATAACTCAGCACTGTATTAGAACTAAAGAGGAATGGTGATCAACTTGAAAAGAATTATTACTGTCTATCTTTATACGCGTGCACGTCGGTATGTTCCTTTGTAGTCCGATTCACAGCGTCCAGATGGTCGATGCTCTGACGAAAAAGACTAGGACGAGATTTTTGTATAATGGCGTATCGTTACATGGAAATTTCTATGGTGAGCCAGGAGAATCTCAAGACACACTGATAGTGAAAAGCACGAATACGTTTTGGTGTTTCTAAGTGGTATAATTTGATAGCAATTTCTGGATGGGTAAGAATGCATTTTTTTTGTTATTAAAGAAAAAGTAACAGGCGTTACGCCTATTACAATAATCCGTAAAAAATCTATGTGTCACGAAGCAAACGGTGTTCAATGTGATAAAATTAATTATATCAACAATCTATTCGCCTTGTGCTTTCTTAATATTAGTCAGACTATAAGTGAACGCTATCAATTACATGCTGAATGATTAACGAATGAAATAACCAGGAGGACCTGGGTAACCTATAACAATTAAAACTTGGTGCATTACTGGACGCAAGTTCGCTTGGTCTTCTACACCACTCTGCTTTCGGTTGCTACACGAAACTTTGTATTATGATCCATGCTTATGGCGCTATTTTCATAGGATTATAGACCAATTAATCTCAAATCTTTTATTTCTTCTTTATTTCCTATTTTTACACCAGATTTTCGATAATATTATATGTATTCATCGGATTTTAATACTACTTTTTATTCTGACAATTATAATCAATTTTTTGTATTGATTAGATTTCTTTATAGGCACACGGAACGATAAAGAAAATTATAATTAGGTACTTTCGTTGCCAAAAACAATAAACGGTGTACTTCAAAATCATTGCAAGTTCCATGTAACGTGCTTTCGTGTTCGTTGCGAAAAAAAAGAAAACTTTTTTAATTTCGCCAGAGCTGCAGACGCAGGGGTTGAACGATTAAAATTGATTGACGTACGCTCGATTACCCCGCACGTTGGCGCCATCTTTGATAAGTTATGCCAGAGAATTTTCAGGTTGTAGTTATAATACGTTCTTTCGCTATTTTATTTTGCTGTGCGCACTCGGGATATATTTTGTTCCGTATTTAAAAAAATGGTGACTATATCCAGAACTACAATTTCTCATACCTGTTTAACTGCGATCAGTCACGCTGCAGCATGTGTGCACGGATTAAAATGGCGAAGGAATGTCGCTATGTGATTTAATTCATTTCTACGTGTTCATAAAACAGAGCCAGATATAGCTACCGATAATTACTTTTATATTGAATTCGAACAATGCATACAACTCAATTTGCAAGGATCAATAAAACAAAGCTAATTCGTTTGGAAACAATGGATGTTTTTTTCTTTTAATTTTACATACGGATTTACGTAGTATTATTAATACGAGTGAATGATTGCCAGAAAAAATTCTTATCAGAAGGACCTTATGCGTCGTTCTCTCCATCTGATGATAAAATTAGAACGTCCATTTTTCAGGCACCTTCAGATTCTATACTAGAATTTCCAGAGCGTTTTTTTCGATTTATAAATATCCAAAATTTTACTCGCGAGATACATCGATATACCGTTCCAAGAAACCTTCGTATAATTATCATATTATATTGGTTATCAATTATACAATGAGTTCTGGTTCGACGATGGTAGCGTGTCTTATCGCGACTTATTAACTAACCAGTTCTCTCCTATGCATTAAGTATCAGTATACGGTCGTCCGAATTACGACGAAGCGAGTATGGGGTTATAAATTAATTAGTATAAAACTTCGGCGAGGCATTAACGCAGCGAGTTTCGTGTTTCAATGAACGGGCAGAGAGCTCTGTTTCGAGCGTGCCGTTAAAATTAATAGAGGGTACGTATTATACTTGCAATAAAACTAATTGGAAGTCAGTCCAGGCTTTAAATAATTAGCTCGACCCACAGTACAGTAAGGGTCATTCGTAAACATTTGATTCTAATAAATATTTCAAACAGACACAATAAAAACGACGATTGCGCCATCGCGACAAATAGAAACCCCAAATCAAAGTAAAACTAAACAAAAATTGTCTTCCCGGTAAACCAGACTTTTAGACATATTCCAGTCAAAAACGGCTTAAAATAATCTTTTTTACTTTGCGAAATAAATTTCGAAACTCCAAGACTTACTTTTTCGCAAAGTACAGCAATGTCCGGATATTATTTTTCCACCTGAACGTGACAGCTGTATACAAGTCCTTTAGATCTAGATCCGTATCTAGATCAAAAGGACCTGTATACCATAAAAATATACATTTCATAGAATATATACCGCTGTAAGACAATCAAAGACAATGACAATACCGAAAAAGTATAAAAATTCCACGTTCCTGTTAATCTAAAAATGAACAGAGGACTACATGGACGCGTATGGTCACATATGATAAATCTATACGTCGGTTACAGCACGTGAAAGTGGTAGGGCAAGTTTCGCGTATTTCGCGACGCTCCACACGACTAGTTTTATTGGTCGACGCCTTCGATCGGCGTCGAGGGGCACTAAATATATTTCACCCTCGTAAAGCACGTTTTATTGATACACTTATCGCATCGGACATATAGCTATCGAATGTAAAGATCTTTATACGAGCATTCGAATTTATTGTCTCTCGTATTTTCCAACGTCATTACAACCGTATGTCAATCCGACACTGGTCCCATATGATACATATACATTTTTTTTTAACAGTCTATCCTCTATCCACGTCCTAACCACAGCGTGTAATCATTTAACTGCATCGTTAGCTGCAATAATCGCGTAAATAGAGCGAATCGATAACAATAATATCAAACTCTCTAAATTATTATTTTTTTCATTAAATATCTATAGCCCGTATAACATAATGCCAATCGATGATAAACGACGTACAGCTGTGTCTATATTAAATGATTTTATTGCGCTATAAACCTGCATTCTGAGATTGCAATAAAAAGCCAATGCCTATAACCCGCTTCAATTCAAATTTCAGGAAGCTACGTGCTACGTTTGGATGGATCATGCTGCTGGTCCAGTGTTTATCTGCAGCGAGTATGCAGCAATATGCAAGTACCAAATGTTTTTGTACATGAAATGATATAGGTTGGGTTATTGCCGGAGTGGGAGACAGTCGAGGGTGCGAATGTAGGATGATTATGTCACGGTATGATGTATGTGGTTGGCATCGAGCCACGTGGTCACCCAGCCACAGCATTGCGTTCTCTCTCTCTCTCTCTCTCTCTTTCACTCCCATTAACTCACTATCTCCGTCCTTCCAGTTTGTCTGGGCGCATCCACTGGTATTAATGCAACAGCACGCGTCGTTATTATTTATTTCGAAATTGCCGTGATCTCTTTATACCCATCGTGTTTTGCGCGCAATGCGTATGCACAAATGCAACGAGCTTAGTCGGTGACTTAGGACTTAAATATTTATTTATAAAATCGACGTTAAAGAATGACTAGTATAAAAAATTAAAAAAAAAAGATGGTTGGATATCAGTGAATCTCGCGAGGGTTAATTTTAAGCGACTGAATTGAATATGGTGCGCGGCAAAATTGCATCGTATCACAGGAAGAGTGTATCCTGGTGTAATATGTATGCTTCATGGATATCACTTAGCCAACCGCAACAGTATGGCGCACGTGAAACCAATCTCCTGACTCGAGTGCCGTGGGTCCTGTCTAACATATTCGCCACCTGTTTCAGAATTAACCGTTCGTTAATACGAGCCCGCCGCGTGTTACGTGGAGTTTAGTTAATACCGTTCAGGAAATCGCGGTTAGTAAAACGATAGGGCGTAGCCTAGGGTTGCTTATTGATACTGAAACACTGGTGTATACAGATATACGGTGACAGGGTAACGTCCGCAGTCTCCGTATTACGAAAGCTGCTCGAATTTAACCAAGAGCAAAGCATACAACTCATAGGGAGAAAGGCAATGGGTTTAGTCTTCTGGTAAAGCATGGAGTAAATAAGGAATCGAGCTGGGTAGGTATTAACGGTCGTGTAATCCTAACTTTGGCGTATTTTAGCTTTAGTTGTGTAGCTATTTCCTCGGTTTAATTAACCGGCTAAAATGGAAAATTGGTAACCGTAGATCTTGCCTGTAGATACTTATAAGGATGATTAGACCTGAATCGGTGCGCGAGAACTTGCCGGAACAAATTGGCACTTGGAGATTAGAGTTAAATGTGTGAAAGTCGGTGCATCGTGTACTCGGCTGGTTTAAAGAGGTTCAACATGTTAATTCTTCGTAGCATCCATTATTCAATATGAAATACGTGTATTACACGAGACTCGAATTTTTTATCATTAATTATGACGTTTCTATGATCCTTTTAGATCTTTCGAGGGACTATTGCTTATACGATTAATTCTTTATTTATCCGTATCTATTTAATTTACTTAACTGCAAACACTCTATACGAGTATCGCTGATCGCTGCTGATTTAGATGGCTTCTACGATCCTGATGACTATCAGACTATTAATAGTCGCTCGACGATCGTCCTTGCACGCAGCCATTAACGAGACTTTAATTCCTCGTGACAACGCAAGCTTTTTAAATACTGCAGCTATTACAATACAACAGGTGAATTGATAGCGGGTTGGTTCTTGTTCTGATAAATTTGACAAAAACAAATTAATCCAACAGTCACCTACAGCACCAGGTGTTCATTCTCATTACCCGTCTATACGGATGGTCATCGTAATGACGCTTTGTGATGCAACTGTAGACAAGATCATTGTCGATGCATTCGTTTGACAAAAATCATTTTTCTATTTAGTTTTAACAAACGGGAATTCACGTGCAGCTTCCTGTATACTCGCTACGGCTAAACTTGTCATACTGCAAACAACTGGTGCCAATTGGAGCCTAATTTTGAATCGAGCTTGTTCGACTTTTTCTATTGGTAACTGCATTCGTTTCTATATTCGGTTCGCGTTATTCCTTCTGTATTTAACTGCCGTCGATTCTGTACCGAAGCTTATGTAAATTTATCATGACGTAACTATAAGCGTGAGCTTCAGCTATCACGTAAAGACGTATAAAAGTGTTATTTCTTAATTTATATAAATCCGATAAAATTCTAATTCGTTTGTAAAACAATAGAAAATGAGATATATCATTTTTACAAGTATCCACTAATAGTTCATTTGCCTGTCTAATTCAGGTATCTAACAAACGACTGTAATAACAAGTAAATAATTGAAACCGAAAGATCATCCGACTGATGCGTTTCCGTTTCTCTCGGGCTTCCGGTCTATTGAACTTTTTATTTATGTTTTTCCTTTGAAAGGGAAGAGCAGCATTAGCGTTATATTGTAAACTTCGAGTTTTGGGAAAGGAATCGGTGGCGTCACGACATCTGGCTGATGCTTCGGCCTGCGTGACGTCACGTCGCTCACAAAGACGACAGACTTTACGAGGACGTTGCAGTATATGCGGTATGCATAGCACGCATCGTGTAACTGCACACGCATATCCCAAGTACAGAGCAGTTGCTATATTCGTAGTGTTTACTGGCGCCTGCTATATTTATTACGCAATGTGCGCATACAAATATGCCGTATACACAAAGTACCGACAAAGATCTTGTCTCGGTTACTCGAGACCTCACAGTATGATCTGTATACTCTCAACCTAATGTTATACGTAATCGTACCATTATGCGTTATTCCAGTACGTTACAGTAGTACGGAACAATATCGAAGATCAAAAATAAGGTCACAGTACACTAGGCAATGGAATTTAATGATAGAAATTTTCATTTCAAAAAATTCCAATCCCTCATTTTACAAAGTTTTGCATACTTTTCTCAAGCACTGATGTTCCATCGGACGTAGTTGAAAGAAGACTGAGAGATCGGAGCGAAGCCGAAAGGGAAGAGCCCAGCCATTCTAGGAATGTGAAGATTCTTATCCCACGCTTGGTCCTCGTTGAAAAACGTGTGTAAGGTCAAATTCCTCTTTTTTGAAATTTTTTTCCTTTTTTTTTTTCCCTATCTTATATCCCATATAAATATACGTTGCGATTGCAGTGTGGGTCTTCGTGGTTTTTGGTGTGTCTCTCTGAAAATGAGACTTAGGTTAGGTTTTGCCGTGGTACACTGAGGCTAATATATCCTGAGGCTAATATTCGACAGGGTGAATCAACCGGTCAGCAATCCAACCAGTAGAAACCTGCAGTGTGCATCGTCTGGTATTCGATTACCTGAAGAACCTGAAACCGTACCAGGTTGTATACCTACGTGTACCCGAGTCTCTAGCTTTTCTTATGTCGAGGGTCATAATTGTTTCTCTAGATTTTGACAGCACGCCAAAAAATGATGTTTCAATGATCATTTCTTGCCGTTGAAAAGGTATCTTGTTCTACCGGTACTAAATCAATTGTATTATACGTTATCAGTAACACCTGTCTGGTGTCATTTACCAATTCACAACCGGTTACCTGTACTTCGCGTGAGATAAGCCTTACACCGGTATATCCCTCTCTATCGCTATCGCACTTTGTGTACTTCGGAAATGTGCAAATACATCGTGGATAAGCATTCCTAATTCATAGTACTTACTTAAGTCAAATCTTTCCATTGTAGTGAGAAACTTGTCGTTTTTAGTCAAAACAGATATAAACAGTAACACGACAAACTATGCTAATACCATCGAAATCCCAATCACGTACAAACATCCCCATTTCTTCCTTGAATAAATACCCGAACAACTCTGGGTATCTTTCGATTATTCAATTTGAACGAGTTCGATTACAAGCAGAGTGTATATACATACATATTTGTTCTAAAGATACATTCCTTGAAGTTTAGTTATAGCTACCGTAGTTGATTCTTTCCACACCCTACGGCACGGCGTGTTGTGAATTCCTTCTTCCTGGGAATCCTACTGACAATCACGCGACTCCACCCTTTGCCTGCGAAATGGCGTCTCTATAATGCCACTCGAGGAAAACTGCTATTTGCTTTGCGGTTACACGTTGATTACCGATAGTCAAGAAGAAGGTACACGGTACAGAGTAAAGAGCAAGCCGAGCGAGTGAGAAGGACGTTGATTCGCGAAGGTAGTAAAGAGTGGTAGCGAGATAAAGATAGGTATAATGATTACAGGGTTTAAAATAGACGTCGGATTGCCTCACAGGTTGATAAGCAGTCAGTGTTTCCGCAGGATACGATCTGCTGGCTATAAGTAACAGTTACGCAGTGGTAGGCCCTGCGTCCCGACGTCCGCGTCTTATCAATCCAACGCTGAATTTCATACCTATGGATACAACACTGATACCTGTTACCGTTCTAGTAGCACTCCTTGGAAACTGATACTTCGTCATTACACATATGCTAATATCCAATGATCAGCAGCCGATTGGAACGTAGCCTAAATAACGTATGTCTAACTATACGCGATACGACATGCTCACGCATGCGCGTCCGGTAGCTGGAGAACCTGTGTGTAAACGAAATGGGATTAGGCTGGTTAACTGATAGGATATTATATGGTCATTAGAAAAATTAACTGAGACACTGTGTATTATGATTCCTTTTTTTTTTTTTTTTCTTTTCTTTTCTTTTTCGTTCGTTCTCAATCATTCGATCGAACTGGTTTTAATTATGACTGGGAAGCTATTTGTGCCTGCCTCTTACAGTGTATGACGTGGCAATGATTCGAATAATCGTGCTCTACGTATATGGAGTATCGGCAAGTGAATGGTGGCGAAGAGGGAGATACGCGACAAAGCCAAGTTTTACGAGTTCGATTCCAAGTCTGGTCTAATCGGTGACGTCTGACCGTAATTTGGCAAATGCCCTCGTTTGTATACGAATCACGATTGAATGGGCGTACCGAATAGGTCCAGGCATATCCCGTAGTCCCATCTGGAGCATTGTCAGAAATTATAGTGCAAGTGGATGGGAGGTATATAGGACACAAGGGATGAGAGAAAATGAAATGCCCCTGGTCAGCAGGCCGATTTTACCCTGTCTCCCAACAATGAGACACGTTTTAATCTATTCGACATACTCTTGTGACATCTGTTCGCATACGTCACACAGAGGACCAAAGTAACGCTAAAGTAATCGTGAAAGCTATAGAAAATTCGGCATGCCTTTATTTCTTGATAGCGTCACGAGGCGTCGCATCCTCGTAAGAAAGTATTCGGTACTGTACTAAGTTTTCATTTGGGTCTCGTCGGCGCCATTATTAAGAATTAAATGGACGCTCAATGCGCCCGGGCAATATCGCCAAAGAGAATATTTCAAAATGTCAACAGCGATATCAAAGAGCGTTTAAGACCGCTTAATTCTCGAGGCTCAAGGCGCTCTCCAGCGGCAGCTGCATCGCGAGAGTCCAGGACACGTTGACAACCCCTTACTAATGCCTGTAATTCCTTATTCCGCTGGGTACCATTTATAAAACGCCAGGAGTTGATTGTCCGCTGAGATCCTGGGATAATTTGTTTGAAATTTGGTCTGGAGATTACCGAAAGTGTAACGCTTTGATTAATACCGCAGGAAACTTGAGAAGCGAACTGGGAGCGATGGGATTAGCTGCCGCCGCGTACGAGCGTCCAAGAACGATTAAGGTCTTACGCTTAATTTACCTGTTGAACTAATGCACATCGTCTCTTCCTCGAAGAGACGATGTGCATTAACAATGTACTTGATCTAGAAGCAGTCGAAGAAGAGTTAAAAAAAAATAGACTCCAATATTTTTTAGGCCCACCATTCTCGACGCCTTTGACTATTATCATCCTTGTATCCTAATACAGTTAGTAGGAATCAGGTTTGTACACCTCTTAAAATCATGGAGACCTTGGTCCCTTCCTTCGTGGACACGTGAGAAAACTGCTCGAGATAACTGTTTAAAGCTCCGAACAATACATACTTATTATTATGTGTATCCCCGTATAGCCACTCTTTCTATCCTCTGGTATTTTAGTCTACGCCAATGCTGTATTTGGCTCGTGTGCTCAATTGTTATGTCTAGGCATTGAAGTAAAGTGCGCGCTACGTTGCATCCCGTTGTGAATAGGATTCAAGTAAAAATTAGCTTTGTGAATTAGACACAGTGCACTTATACGTATACGCCTCGTGTCAATAAAGTTGGGTATCACTGCACTGTTCTGGAACAGGTAAAGGGAAACGATGACGTGGCAGACTGTTGGGAATAAAAATGGTGCAATTTTCATAGACGCCACTGACTTTTCTTCTTAGTCTTTCTCCTCGTGCGTTATCAACGGCATCGTATAGCGTATCACATTTGCAGTTATGTTTATGGCTATCTACATATGGACGATATGTAGGTAGATTTATATTCGAACGTGTCTTCCACAAAGGTTTACTTCCATCAGATCTACTTTTTTTTTATTTCGATCAACTTCCTTGAGTCAAAGTTCCTCATACGAATGGTACCTTTGGTTTACACTCTTGCTCGTATTTACGTCACTGAAATTCGTCATTCCTTCTACAGAGCCTTTACCTTTATTTCTTGCCAATTTACTTTCCATTCTCTTCTTTAACCTTTCACAAAGAAACTTCAACTTCGTTTCTTGCACTTTAGTGACATTTCTATGGTGGGCGATTACATGTCTGGTACTGTACTGGTATACATATAGGTAATGACTTTTGACGTATACGATATGCTTTGCGTTTTGTTTATATGGACGCCAAAGTCGACGTTTTGATTCGCACAATTTAACGTACCTACGTCAACGGCTAATTACTGGCTGAACTTCGTTCGTGAACTCGATAGCTTTTCTGCCTCAATTATGGCTTCCATGGAAAATTTTATCGATAGCCATTCTTGACGAGGGTCAACTTAACATCGTTGAAGGTTTCTTTGTTGGGGTTTGGGGTGTTGCGCAATCCATTGCTGCTTCAATCAATGTTTCATGCATGCGCGATATACACCATGAAATATATGAAAGTATGATAAAAATTTTAAAAGCATCATAGGTTTTTCGCCATATGCATGATACGTGTACTGTAATCTGTATAATTGTGTATTTCTGTACGTAATTATGTATGTACAAACGTAATCTGCAAACAAGCCAGATGTGGGTATAAATCTGTTTCGTTAAAAAACAAAAAACAAATTTAAATAAACAGTAATAAAGACCGTAATCAATGGGGATATTTGGAAAATAAATGACGTAGTCGACCCGCGAAACTTTCTTGCGACGTGAGGACTTCGTGGAATCCAGTTGCGACTGAAAGAGACTTTAAAAGTATCGTGTAAAACGGTTGGGAAAAATATGTATGTATTAAGTACCAACTTAAGAATACTAAAAATGGACTATGTGGAATTGGCTGTACTCGTAGTTTTTGTTTGCCTTGATATCAAAATATCACTATTTCTCACATTGTATATTTATATGTATACTTCAACAAATCATCCTCTCTTCCCCACTTGGCCCAGCAACTTTTTATTCGAAATATTTATTTCTCTTATTCCTTCATTGTTTTCATTTTTTTTTCTCACCAAACCCTTATATCCCCAGTCGATAACCCTTATCAAACTTGCGAGTACTCTCGAAGAGCAGGAGTTTGGTAAAATCGAGAGGGATGTATGAAAAAGAAAAGTAAAAAGGACAAGAGGAGGAGACAGCCTAAGAAATAAAAGTGAACGTTCTGAAAGTATAGAAATTCGGCTTGGCGTCCTTTTCCACGATTTAGTTAGATCTTAAAGTTACCACGTGTCACAGCGAGGCTTTACGTTGTAAAGGCGTCGTGGTTGAATTCGAGTGGGGTTCTGAATGATATTCGTGATTCGACATTTTTTTAACTTGTCCTCCTCACACAGCAAATCGAAAAAAGTAAGGGAAAATGTTTCTGTCAGTAAATCATCATCGTTGACAGTCCTGTCATTTAAACCTGTTTTAAGAAGAGATCATCGAGTCATTTCACTCTCTCTCTCTCTCTCTCTCTCTCTGTATGTTCCCTTGAAACCTAATAAATCGGATTCCTAAATAAATGAATGAGCCTGGCAAAGGATTCAACGATTTGATATATCAATGATGGACTATATAGGTACGTTAGCTATCGATGAATCTAAATTAAAGAAACCAGCTAGAATTTCACCTACGACATTGTCAGAGCGAAAGATATTATAAAGACTGGATTTAATTTCGATAAAAAATTCATCTAAAAAAAACTAAATTAGAAATATCAGCGAGTCATGTCCTTGGAAAAGTTCAAGGTTCATTCGTAAATTAATTGATTGCCTTTGAGTAACATTAAACGGCGACGTTGTATCGAACGGTCGACCATTTTTGTTTTTAATTACGTAGATATAAGAATTTCCAAAAAATTCTCAAATTGAGAACACAGTTGTAATTCTTATTGTTTCACGATTCTACGCCAATGCGTAAATATGCATATACCATCTTTATTCTAAGTTATATGTAAGGTAAGGTAGGTGACCTACTATACCTACAGGATAACGAGAAAGTATATACTATTGAGAGCAGGAGATCCTGAGATCACGAAGGTGTCTAGGATATCGTGTACCACGACCGTGGCTGGACCAACTCCCCAGCATCTTACTTCTCTTTTCTCGTCTGGCAAGTTTTTGTACCGGTGAACGCGATTCATTGTACTCCAGACGCGAACCTGTTGGCGCCACGCTCTTTCACGAGACGCATTGTCGTCACCACGAGGACAGTCACAACATTACAGAAGAGACAGGCATCTTCTTAAATCAGTAGAACTACATTTTCACATCATCTCCAAGAGATCAATAATCCCAATACTCTATATCAATCTACCCACAGCAGATATACAAATCACTCTACATAAATCCAATGCAAGCCAAAAAGAAAATTCAATTCAAATAAAATAATATATATTCACAATCAATTCTATTTTTCAATATCAATAAATATTTAAATTTTCGATAAAAATACTAAACTGATACTCAGGGATTATGTCAGAGTGAATATTTCCAACATTTTCTACGGTTTAATCAGACTTGATTAGTTCTGCCAAATTATGGATAAGAAAAGGATAAGAGAAGAAACACAGGATGAGCATCTCAGTCGTACACGTTGCCAGCCGGCAGCTAATGGATGCTTAGAGGTTGATAGCCTTGAGTCGAGTGTGGACCAAGACTGGTCCAGCGGCAACCAATTCTCCTTATCTTTATCCTTATTCATTCTCAGCCTCCGTTCAATATGTTTTCTTCCTTTTACTCTTTACTCCCTCTCTCTCTCTCTACCCAGTGTTCATGCAACACGGTACTCCTGTACTTAGACCTACCTATGACCAATCTACGTACTCGCTTAAAGTTCCGTGTTCCGCAGTCAATAATGCTTCAAGAACCGAAAGTCAGTGACGTAAGATAGCGGGAAGGATAAAATTTCATATCTATAGGTATAAATCTAAAAAAAAATTTATAAACTATATAAGCATACGAGACAAGTCAATTGCTGTTGATAAATAATTATCGATATGGTCTAATCTAAATGTAATATTAAACAAATAATCGAGACTTCTTCCGCTCGTGCTTGTATCTATCTACCTTCAGTGTACATTCACTTCGAGAGCACTTATCGATTTATCGGCTAAAAAAAAATACGGTATTATCTTATCATGACTAATAGGTCGATGACGGATTGGACTGCGTTGCATCAAGTTCCCCTCTGTTTCTTTCATGACAGGAGTACCAAGCGATAGGAAACAAAAATAATTCCAGTGTCCAGTTTCTTGCAACGAGTTTCGGGGATCTAGTTATATTTTTGTGCTTCTCTTCTTATCTATTCAGTTAACTAACTATAATCCATCTATACGAACCTTCCCTTTGGTACAAGATTCCTTTTAAAGGGGCCTTTGCAATTTTCCAGCAACGTTATCCCTTATACTGTTTTTAATTAGAAAAATTTAATTAATTTATTTGTTTTATAACGGCCAACTGAAGATCTTTTTCTTGTTCAATGGGATTAGTCGTATTACTGTATGTGTTGCTGGTACGTGTACGTTGCTCTCAATTAACTTAACGTCGTCAGGGGTACCACAATAACAACAGAAACTTCGAGAGGGTTAGATCCCTTGCATATCATCCCTCTCTTAAGTTCTCAGGAACATGTTAGTCCATTAGTAGTTCTCCTTGTTTACAAACGCAGGCTATTGCTGTGACTTGACGTTACGTAATGTAGAGGCAGGGATAACTCCAATGCCCGTAAATAATGTTCCAGCAATACGAAAAGCATGGATCAATATAGAGTAAATCCAGCAGTAAATGAAGACCTTAGGAAGCGCCTCGGAGTGAATGGAGAGACCCGTTTTAAAGTCACCTTATATAGATGTAGTATACGTGAAGAAGTCCATTCACTGCTGAAGTCACACGTAATAGTAAGATAATTCCAAATTTTATTTACTTTTATTATGAACCAGGTGCCTTACTGGTACTAGAAATTTGTCTTGAGTTCATTTTCATCTAACGCCTCGAAGAGAGTGCCTGTTGAGAGGAGTCTCTTATTCGACAGATTGAAGTGTTTATATATTCTATATACGTTAACTGTACTAGCAGCGGATCTCAAGACGTTCCAGCAACATCCAGCAACGATTTGAAAGTTTCCCAAGACGCTTTATTATATTCTAACTGCCTTCGTCGTCAAGTTTTTACAAGTCGAAGAGTTATGTTTGACGAACTTGAATTTTGTATATATTTTTTTTTAAGCGTGACATAGATTTAGCAATCATAAAAAAAAAGAGTCACGTGACGCCAATGGCGGTGCGTGAAAGTTATAGCCAGTATGCGACAGTTATGCAGAATCCGACCATGACGACGGACGTTTCACGTTGCGTCGTTTCGTATGGCGTCGCGTTCCATAACTATGAGTCTAAATGATCTCATATCGATGACGCACCGCTTTGAATTTAAATGAAAAAAAACCGTGTCTCGTTCCTCTCATGAGAATCGAAAGGGAAAAATTGTAGGGAGAGAAGAATGAAAAAAAAAGATGGCTGCCTTCGAGAAGGGTACAGGCCAGGTAGTTCTGGAAGCAATGCAGGAACATATACCTGATGGTGAAATTGGCTCTATACAAAGAACTGCATACTCGGGTATATACAAGAATTACAAGGGGAGGAAGACTTAAGGACGGCGATAAAGTTAGCAGAACCGTAACCGAGGACAGATTACCTTTTTGACGCGGCATACAATTGTGAGAATTGTACGGACTTACAAGCATACTTGGACGCCACAACGATTTTACGAGTTTCTTTGTTCGACGAGGAAGTAACACCTTGGTAATAGAGTCTTTTGAGTGCTTCGTAGTTGAACGTCATGACAGTGGAGTAAAGGTGGATATTTCAGTGCAATGTAGGAGGTCTATATATAGGAGGTATATATATAAATTAAGGTGATATTAAGACAAGGTAAGAAATTGAGGTTATAAACTCACTATCTTGGCTTAATAATTGCACATAGAATTGTGGCTATCGAAATTATGTGGTTTTTTTTTTTCTTTCTGGTTATTATCATTTCTCGGATCTATTTATCTGATACCGATTAATTTATGTGATTCATGCCAATGTTTATCTTGAGTGAAGGAATGCTTAATTAATGTTGTAAGGATAAAAGAAAATGATGAATAAAGGTACTAGAGATAAGTTGAGAGAGCAGCTGGGATAATTGACAGATATTAATAATAATAAGATTTTACGCGATTTCTTAGATTCCCTCAGAAAATATCTTATAGCTAGTGTATAAAGAACCAAGGAGAAAGATCGACTTGTCTTGTATTACCGACGGTCTTATCTAAGATCTTCATAGGGATCCTCATGAAATCGATCGAACCTTGTAATCGATACGTATCCAGGACAGCTCATAAGACTTATAAGATCTCTTCCGTAAGTAAGAAAAATGAAAAAACAAGGAACTAATACGAAGCATGCAGATCCTTAATAAAAATTCCATTCGTAGCGCTCTTATGTATTTCTTAAGACTTTTCCAATTTTCTGAAATTACTTCAAAACGCTGCTGTACAGCGCATCGTATATTACTACTATAGAAGCCATGAGAGTGCATAACAGTGATAGGGAACTCAGGCTGCAAAAGGGATTGGGTTGGCTAGCCTGTAAGAGCGTGCCTCATGGAAGGGGAAGTCTAGGCTCTCCTTTCTCGGCATCAGCGCGACGCTTTAGTTTCGGCTTGCCGCTCCGCCGTGACGGATATATTCGTTGTGCGCGTGTGAACTCGGTTTAAACGTTTTCAAGTAGTGTCTCTATAAGAAAGCTCGCCCCATGTTTGTGACTATTGTATCGTTTCATATAGTGTATCATTGCTGGATTTATTGGTGCGTCGTATTTATTCAATGAAGTGTTTCGAATAGCAGTGAAATGTATTGAGCGTCATCTTTGTCTAAAATCATTCGACAGTCGGAGGATATTACCATTGGATTACTTGAACGTCGCAAGGCATGGAGATCTTCCTGTAAGGTAAGGAAAATAACATGTTACTTTTCACGATAAGCTTTGGCAGTTAAAAATTCCTTATTCGTAAACGTGGCACGCGTTTTGAAGTACGCACTAGATGGCATACCGTTGCTTGTTTATTTGTATCTTCGTAAGAGTTTTTTCGTCGGCGTCTTGCGCTTCTCCATGTTGTTTTTTTTCGCGTCATCCTCTTCACTACTTCTATGTGTATTTAACATCGGAATATTTTGGTCTATACTATTCTCTCATCCGTCGTGCTCATAAGGTGCCGCGGTGTAACCTGTTTAAATGTTTTCCTTGTTCGTAAACGGTATTTTCGGATTCCTTAGAAACTATAGAAAGAAGAAAAATATGATGGCTGGTACGCCATCGGTGCGGTTCATGGGCTGCGTTGTTTGTTTTAAGAGACACCATCAGTGGTGGATCTGTTTTCCTTCGAGGGTTCCTCCGTAACACGTGAAGCTCTGATCTCCCTCTGAATAACTCTTTACCTCGGAAGTTTTCGTACACGTAGCATTTATTGTTTAATAATCAGTTGCACACTTGAAAATTCAAAGGATTTATTTCAGGCAGCGAGATTTGTGTTCAGTGTTGAGTATCGTATGCCAGCAACCATTTACATTATCCAGCAACGATAGTTAGTACCGCAAAATGTAGTAGTTACACGGTTGTTTCTCTTACCCTGTAACCCGATATAAATTTCCACTTCAGTCTATTATGGCGGAGCGAGTCTCGCGTTCTCCGCTGGAAACTAGTTTTTAACGTTTTTTCCTCTCTGCGGTCTTATGTTTTTTTTCTTTTTTTTTTTTTCTTAAACTTGCATACGTAGTTCTATACCTATATATACCTTCCCTTGCATCTCCTCACTAGGAAGACGAGAAAGAAAAAATAAAATAAAATAAAATTGACCTGGAATTCGATACAGGCTAGACCCGCTGTTCCCGTGAAATCAAAAAGTCTGGTTTTGTGTGAAATCCTTTTCACTATATTATGACAGTATTTGTTTAAAAAAAATGAAAAGTAACATGATTCCAGTCCTGCATTGTTTGTCGAAATTTCATATTTATTGGTCTCTAAAGACATTGTTCCAAATGGTACACTTCACGTGCGTTTGATTACAATTTGTTTTGGGGATCCAGTAAAACTCATCTCCCACTCGATCCGGATCATTCTAATTTCCAGTGGATTGGAAAACTTAGAATAGGTGTCCCGACGCGGCAACTAAGAAACCGTACGAAATGTTAAGTAGAACGTGATTCGGTCTCCCGGAAAAAGGGAGAGACACGAGTACGGCAGATATAGAACGCAGCATCCGCATCTGCATCCATGTCGAGAAGTTTTCTCTGTCACTCGGAGTCGCCCTAGGAGATGCACGAAAGAAAGAGATGGGAAATGGGTTTAAAAAAAAAAGGGCGCTCACTTCGAAAACTTACGGGGAAACTGGAGCGAAAAATGGTACCGAGAGTTCAGAGAAGATACTTATTCCGTGAATCGTTGCGATTGGTATAGCAATTTCCGCTGGCAGATTTCGAACGTGACCTAAGAGTTAACAATGTACGGTGACTATATATACATATATATGTAGGATATAGTTAGGATTAATATATATATATTAATTTAAACTAGATTCCAGGTTAATCGCGGTCCTAGATTTAATAAAGGGGACAGGTGGTCAGTTGAAGATTGGTCATTTAGAACCGGCTTAGAAAAGCTCCGTTCTATACCACCAATACCTTATACATATATCTATATACATCGTATACGTCATACAGATATAATATTCTTTCATCTTAGATGACTGAACGCGACGCTGGCTGTGTTTATCTCGATAGGTTACTAGCACCTACCGAACCGGTTGCTGGAAGTAAATTAACGATGCCGCGGGCGCCATTGTCTCAGTGGCAGGTTCGAATTTCAGTCTGACCAAGGAAAGTGGCTGGACCAGAAGGTACGCTTTTGGTTCCCTTATATTCATTTCCCTTTCTCCTCGTTGCTCCTCTTACCATTCTTTTGCCATGGCCTTCACTCGGTTCGTTCATCTGTCACTATCTTCTCTCTCTGTCGTGTCTTTTACTCTGTACGTAACGCTCGCCGACCGTAAAGGCGAGTGGCACACTGTAAATATAGGAGAAAGGTTGACGCGAGTATAAAGGCAAGGAAAGGGTCTCTTTCTGGTGCTGCAGGAACAGCTGCCACCTTCGTACTCTCAAGGGTCGATTCTTCCCTTGACCCTACTGGACTCCACTTCTATGTCTATTTCGTTGAATTCTCCTCGCTTCAACCTTTCTTCCTTCTACTCTTGCCTCACCTCAACTTGGCTATCCTGCGGTTAGCATCGACAGTCTATCGAGACCGTTATCCATTAAAGGGACTAATTAACTTTTATCGAGTAGACGTGTAATCTTCTTTCCACTCTCTCTCTCTCTCTCTCTCTCTCTCTCTCTCTCTTCTTGTCCCAGTTAAATTAACGATACACCAAACCGAAGGATGACTTAGTTACCTGAAAATCTAACGACCCTATCAGGCTATTGGAATACTGATCGGAAAATATCTTTTCTCGAGTCAAAATTTTAACTGCCGTCTCTTCCTCTCTCGGTCTTGCCTTTGTTACTCGTTTCCATTAATTTAATGCAAGTGAAAGCGTCCTTGCTATACGTACACGTCACTTCCGTCTGGGGAGTCCTCGTAACGCATCTCCTGGGATTATACAACACAGGCCCGTTGACCATAAAGTTTTCATGATACCCTGGACGAGCGTGGAATAATGAGGAGCGTGTTACGTTCCTATGATTGTTATTGCCAAAGGGCTCAAGACATTTGATCTCTTGTGGATTACGAGTCTCTCCTCGATATTCCTACGGGAGCCGAATGATACTTCGTGAA
>JARPRG010000293.1:120217-135478 GCA_031001745.1 Hartigia nigra
ATATATATATATATATATCCGTGACCCTCGAGTGATCCTTGAACAAGAAGGATCCTATACCTACACTGTACCGTTATAGAAATATATCCCAAGGGGTCATTATGTACCCCATTACAGACTTATCCGCCGTCCCGATATGGGCGGTTTAGCGTTTACGGCCCTGAAAGGATTAATAACGTGGAAATGATGCGAACCTCAAATTCGCCATAGGGACTCGCCGATTGATCCATTCCTGATAAAGTTCTAGTCTCCTTAGATGCCTCCTCGCGATCCATTTACCACAATTACTTCTCTTTCTCTCTCTTTCCTTCTTTCACCTTATCTCTTTATTGATAGCAAATAAGGACTTGGATGCAATTGAAAGCATAAAAATAATAGTCGGTCTCGAATTTACCTCCTTCAATTCGGATGCTCACGTTCCCATTCCGACGGCCGACCCGAAGGATCAAGGGTCACGAATCGCCAAAGAGGGAATCCAGAAGAAACACGTAAAGTTGAGAAATTCACAGGCGATTCCTCGGATCAACGTGAACCATACTGCTCTTACCCACCCATTGCTACGTTACGCGAACTTCTCTATCAGTTGGCGCAGTTTCAATCTCAAAAATTTTTTTTTTTTTTTTTTTTCATCGCTACAACACAACCCGATTCCGTGCACCATTTGTCGTATCGTACAACGCGTCCGGGATTATCTCGCAGGAGAGCCAAACCTAAAGGGCACACCGATTCTCCCGCTGCTGAAATAATTGTTCTCGTACTCTCGTCGGCGCTCGGAATCGTTGCTTTAAATTAGAGTCACTAATACGTAGTATCCTTATACCACTCGGCTCTGGCTACTTTCTCACTAGCTAAGGAGGACAAAACTACGGTCGCGTTACGTTACTCACTAAGTAGTGGAGATTACGAGGCAGCAGCTGCCGCCCTAGTAATAAGCCTCCTCCAGCCAGGTCGCTCTGCGGCATTGTACCTAGAAGCCAAAGCGCTACTAATCCGTCGAGACTTGTTTTTATTCTTCGCCTCTCTCGAGCTCGCACCAGTTTCGAGGGATTTTACTTCCTTCCCATACCTCGCAGCATCTCTTTCTCGTGTATTTTATTTTTTTTTTTATTTTTTATTTTCTCTTCCTTCCATATCCCAGGCCGTCAACGTGCGATAAACGAAAGTCTTCCTCGTTGGCTCTCTTGCGCGGCTCCTGTATATGCCTGATCTTGAGTAGATATAACTCGGCGACATATTATGTCACTTATGTACGCGCCGCTTTAGACTCGCGACGACCTATCGGCATTGTTCTGACTGGTCGTGCTACATTTTTTTTAGCCAAGGAGTCTCACGCTATTTCTGGAAGTACACGTAATTCTTGCATACGTCGCCAATTGCGCACTGCCTTTAACGTTCTCACGCGCGGCTCGTGCATAACGCTTCGCATATGATTATATCGACTGGGGATTTCTAGACATTTTTTTTTTTGGTTTTCCTCTGACTCGCATGCAACGCATTTACTTTTCGATTAACAATACCTGCCTCGAGGTTTCTTTTCCTACAGAAAAATGTCTAGTTCACTTCCTCACGTGTGTCATGCAACGGAATGCCATTGGAATTAAAATTGCACAATACGTGCAGATCGATCGTGCTTATATATCTGTAGCAGGTATACCTCTCCACGTAGCTGTTATCTTTGGTTATGCATCGTATATTAAACGGATCCGATCAGGCAGGATGAAAATTTAAGAAATTGCATCTCTCGTGGTTCCTGCGTTATGCATCTTCTTCCTTTCGTCCTCTTTCTCTTACCTCGCACACTCCTCGTTCTCTGCGTTACTACGAATCCATGCTGGCAGGACACGCGCGACACAGATTCAATCGGATATTCGATTTGTAATGCAGGGTGCGCCACGGTGCATCGCTACCGCAACTTCAACAATGCACTTCTCTCGTTCCATCAAGACCTGCAGCGCAGCGCGGAATTCTTTCATCTTTCTCATCTACTTTCTTTTATACCGTCGCCGCAGCATCCCTCTTCTTGATCGGGTGCCCCCCATCAGGACCGCTATCCTGTTCCGACGTTACAGGCTCTGCCTTCCCTCTTATCAAACGTATCGCAGAGCCTACTGCGTTCATCAATATCTTTCGTAACCGGTCCTCAGCCTTGGCTCCCCTCATCTCTCCCACATCCTATTAGATGCCTGGATAGTTTGCTGGTAGTGTTCCTTCTCTCTCTCTTTTTTTTTTTTTTTTTATTTTTCTTTCTACCCGGATCACTTTGTTCCTTGGTTAACTCGGCTGATTCTTGATAATTGGTCATGGGAGAGGAAAGGTTGGCTCGTGTAAAGGATCAACGAAGGGAAGGACGTTGCTGGGTTCAGTCTGTGTATATACAGATATATACATATGTGGGACATTGGGTTTATTGTCCGTCAAGAAAATCCGATAACACTGCTTGTACTGATTCATATCGAACTCTTATCCGTCACTACGAACGATGTATCTCAGCAGGATATCCTGTTCCGGATTAGCGCATCGATAAGAACTAGGAAATTCGTAGCACAAAAAGCACGAGAGCAGTGTTCGAGGGCGTCGCGGCGTCCAGCGACGCCTCTCTGTATACCCACCCGTGCCATTTGACTTGCAAATCGTTAAAGGCGACAGGGCTGTCGCGCTTAACAATCATCCCGGGTAATAGATTGAACGCTCATACCTTCACGATCATTGCGAACGCAGCATACGGAACGCGCAGCATTCACGGTGCGACCAGAAGGACTAAGAAAAAGAATCTGAAGAAAAAAAAAAAAATGAAATCCTTGACTATCGTCGAAAACGTCATCGATACATATATTCCTCTCATTCTTTCCTTCGTCTTCTAATTGCCAATAGCCTAAATCAACGACGTATCTCTGGTTGTCGATTTAGAGCGGAATTAACGCGTTGCGTAACGTGATCCGTGCGCGAAATTTGAGGATCAATCCGCGTAGCTGCTCGGTTGCTGCCGTGCGATACAGGCTTTATTATAGCGTGACAGCATTGGCGCGGAATCCGACGTTGCTGACCGTCGCTCAGCTACATTGCTTGGCGGCAATCTAGCGTCATTACCGGCATTACGAAGCTCGTTAGTCTCATTTATATTCACGGACCAAGGCGCACGACTTCGTCCCATCCTTAACCAAGAACTTTCGGACCTCTCAACCTACAGGGCTTTAACGTCGCTTCCGTACTCGGTCGTCGATGAATGAAAACACGTCCTAAACCCAGTCACGCGTTCTGTACCTACCTAGGATCTACTCCAGCAAGCACGACGGCTTCGCAATCTCACCCTACACCGATACCTTATCAGCAACCTCATGGATCCTCGGATCCATCTTGGAATTCTATTTTACATTGCCGATGGTTCACGCCGCGCACATCCTCCTTAATGAAATATTGCCGCAACCTGTGTATCCGCCCGTAGATCTTTGGCGCAGACGCCTGTCGATTATGGGATTAATTAAAGTCAGATAAGGAGAGAAAGACTGATGAAACGAGGATATGGCTCTCTATAGCTGTGTTAGCGCGCGTGTCTAGTGTTGGTATGATGTTACGTGTAGAAGGAGGTGAAGGAGGAGGAGGAGGAGGAGGAGGGTCAGTGAATAAGTCGACCGAGCAGAATCCTTTTAGCCTCTGTTTAATTCTTCTGAGCACTTTTGCCAAGCAGATTCTTCTTGATAAGGAATAGGTTCAAGGTCTCTATAGATATGTATATACCGTTTGTCAGAAGTTTGGTTAATGAGCGGGCAACGTGCTAGATTAAAGCGAGACGTTTGCGTGCTTTGGGCAATTTGCCATGTCCGTCTAACACGGGGAAGGTACGAAAGGCCTGGAATTGTCGCGATCGTTACGTGGAGACTGTATAAGGACTGTTATGCGAGCGGGACTTTAATGTGTTTAATACAGCGGTGCTACTTATGGTTAGGTTCTGATCTTGGGCGATATAATCCATAATAATGGTTGACACTGTCGGTAGCTCGATGATCCTCGAGGGATAAGAATTGAATAGGTAGACGTTTTTATTTACTTTTAGTGATAGTCTTCTTGCTTGTAGTTGCGTAAAATTTGTTATGCTGGGATTTTTGTTTTTCTAATGGTCCAGGTCCATTCTACTTTGTCATATCCTTACGGACTACGGGACGCTGTGGCTGTTTGGACACTTTATTCTTGCTTCGAAAGTCAATCTCTCGTCAGCGACATTCGGCTGTTCGCGCGTTCACGTTGAACTTGTACTTGTCTCGTCTTATTTTTCTTCGTCTTTGACTTTCGTTGACGTCTTTATTGTTTCGTCACGCGTAAAGGTGTCACGATGAACTATTTTCGACTTGGCGACGCCCTTTACTCGCAGAGACTTGGAGCAACGTTGTTTCGATAATTATGAAAATGCATTTTTCTTTTCTTTTTTTTTTTTTTCCTTCGAGAAGAATATTACGTAGCATCGACAAGCGAACCATCGTGAACCACCTTGTCAATCTGAACTCGTTATCATTGTCAAAATGCCCGCGGTGCTCTTCAACGTCACGCAATCACGCGATGCAGTGAAACGCAAAGGGATGCGTCACTGTGTACCTACATTTGGATGAAATGCATTGCTATGCAGTACAAGTGCAATGTAATGCGGTGCAACGTAAATGCAAGTACAGCTATTGAATTCGTACGGAAGGCAAGTCACTCGTGTGTACGCAAGTGGGGGTGGAATTATTATTGGCACTGAACAGAGCAACCTCACGGCTAACGAACGCTGCAGCGCTTTTCAATATGGCTGCTGTACGGTTTCCGCTTTATATACTTTGCAGACGTTCAAACTGAATTTCCCTCTCTTCTCGTAAATTCCTGCCATGTTTTCGCATTTCTATGTACCTTTTCTCCGCGCTCTCTGCCTCCGTCCGCCTTCGTTCCAGCACTGTTGTTTCGCATAACAAAAGCGTTTGGTTCATTGAACGGCTCTTTACTTGTACCGTTGGGTCTATGCAGTAGTGCCAACGTCCCGACGGCTCGACGTTGCGTTGCGTCACTCTGTTATTGAAGTATGACAGATACGACTTTCGGTGACAGTGCATGCCTCTACCTAACCTCTACCTATACGAGTCAGTGAGTCGAAAGCGCTTTTGAAAGTCGTAATGTGCACTGGATATCCGATTGGTCACTCGGAAGTATAGCGGGTGGAGATTATGCTGTTTTCTAGGCTTCGCTCTTACTGTGGACGACGTGAAAATATTTGAGCTCTCAAGTTTTTCTAAATGACGTTATAGGTTCACGCCAGTATTATATTTGGCATTGGCAGCCGAAGAAGACAAAGACTAGGCGGAATACATCTGAGACGAGGGATGGGAAATAAAAGTTTCTTGAAGCAATGTAAATTACATCGGCTCCTTGTCGCATTTACTCGAACGAGACACGTCGGTCGTTTACTTGTCCATTTCTATGCTCCATCGCTGCTTCTTTAACCAAGGATATCGAACTCGCGAGATCGATTGGCTGGCTGCCAGTTGAGTTAGTCGCTCAGGCTATGTTTTATGAATTAATTGATTTCGACAAGCAAAAATGGGAGTCGTAGGAACTGCCGAATTTGTTTCGTTTTTCTTTGGGGATATTTTTTGTACTTTCCTTCCTTCCTTTTCTTTTTCTCTTTCTCGTCACTTCACTTAAAGTTTTCCCGTAACCTGGAGAACTCCCTAAAACGAAAGTTACCAGTGTTCCCGTGACCTTGCGCGCTCCACGCTAATGGCTTATCGGGATCCAATTCTGTATCTCCGAATGGACTATACACATTTGCATGGTACATACTGTCTTTATGCTAACACGCAGACTCATGCGCTCACTCTTATGAACTCAATGATGATTGATCATTCAAGCATCTTGTTTAATCCTTACTTGGGGGTATTAAGTTACTCGCGACGGCTCATTAAGTATATAGGCGCAAGTCAACGGCGCCTTTCCACGTATTCTTATCTTCGGGATATCACATCGCGCGGTTATTATCATTTATTATATTTGGCGATTGCTTACACGGCGCCATCGATCAAGCGTTTTTCATATCGTCAAATCAATTTCGCGACGATGAGTCGAGTCGCTAATTGCGGACTATCCGTATCCAAGAGTCAAAATTAACGTAGTTATCTATAAATGGCACTAGCGCCTTTGTGAAATTGCGTCGCCTTATCGCGTCATATGCAGATATATCTTTTTTCTTCGATACGGAGGCCTCTTATCAGCGTAATCTCTCAGGGTCGATTTTCTTTGAATTTTCTTTTTTAATTGTAATTTCCCTCCTTTGCTCGATCAACTCGGCTGGAAGTAAATACGTATGTATAAAGGCGCCACGGAGGAGATTTCATTTTAATTGACGGTCATCGCGCTTGTAGGTACGTTAGTGGGCTGAAGCTATGTATATATATATATATATTTTGTTGTTGTCCTCCTCCAATCGAATTCACTTCTGACACTCCACTTCGCTTTAAGGCTCGGTTTCGCGTGGGTGGCCATTCAAGCAGTAGATTTCAATCTGGCTTTGTTTTTTATATGGCAAGGTCGGACCGCCATCTCTTCGGTACTCCGTAGTGACTCGGTATTTCTATTTTTAGTCTGACTGCGCCATGAGGCATGTTGCCGTCGCTACATGTAAACTCCATGTTGCTGTGGGATTCGTATGATATTCTAGGCGTGTACAAGATTTAGAGACTCGCTGGTTAGAACTGACAGATGTCACGCGATTTCTCAGGTTTTCATTCGCCATTTTGTAACGTTGGACAGTCTGGAGCGGGATGTGCATGTCGATAAAGTTTCATTGGCAATTCGTGCAGGTACCACGAAATCCAGGTGTTTTCACGTTTGAACTGTAGGATAGACACAGGCCAGGCACCAAGTACCGTTAGACCATCGGGCGAGTCGTCGTTCGGGATTCTTGAGAATTTTGGGATTTCCTATACCTCCCGTGAGTGCGAGAGAGATGACGCTATCGGGGTTTACGCGCGTTAGACAAGGACGTACATACCGGTGAGCCGAATCACGAGTGATACCCTTCTCGAATAAATTGGCTCTACTATAATGTCGAATCATCTTTCAATTGTCATAACTCTCGACACGTTTCGAGATATCGAGATTGTTCACGAGTTCTTTTCGTGGAGTTTTTTAAATGAAAAATAGGATTAAAAAAATGCTTGCTTCTCCCATACGCGAATAACTTTTACGGTACAATGGAAAATATCCTTATTCGACGCGATTTATCTGGACTGGTATTTTGCGACTGTATCTTTGATATCGTTTGAGATATCATAAAAATTCCAAGAGTCTATTAACTATTGGTTAATTAGCGTGACGTCGGTAATCATTGTTATATCCTAATCAGTAACTTTCAGCAGAAATGTTTTTCTTGCGATATAAAAAAAAAAAAAAAAAAAAAAAAATATGCTTCGTAGCTTCGAACGCTAGAGTTCGCTCTTGAGCATTTCTTTTTCTTTGTTTCGCCTGTACATATACCCTCCCGGGAGAACTTGTTTTCTCTTGAGAGGAGAGAGACGTGGAATGACAGGGGCTGAGAGAGAAAGAGAGAGATTGCCATTCAATGCCGGTGCAGCCTACATGGCTGGCATACTCGATCTTATACCGATGACTCACCAACGGCTGATCGTTTAATTGCCCATAACTTCGTTCAATGATTCGTACGAATCGCGCACGATTCATCTTTGACTTATTCTGCCCTCTCTTCGTATCGGTATCCGCAGGAAGGATTAAGGATAAAATGCAAAAGAAAAAAAAGAGGTGCAACAAAACTGCTTTCTATCCCTCTGGCGAAAAACCGATCTTACCGAGCCTGTCGATCTGTATCGTCTCGTATACCTACCAGCTGAATTACCCGATCCTATAGTTATCTGGTATCGTGAACGCTGCTATTGGTCGGTCGTATCGTGATCCTGGATCTATTGACTTCCTGTGTGGTTAGCACCGCTTGTGATACGCGGGATATCGGTCTATCTCTCTCTTATAACTGTAGCATAGTCTCTGCATGCACTATATATATATATATATTTTTTTTTTGTTATATGGACCATATATACTCAGGACTATCTGGATGATCCTTAGGTCTCGCATGGGGTCATATCTACACGAGCGTTTGGGGATGATTATTGGTTTGGTATATAGGTATTGTACCGCGGTGGTACTAGTATGTAGTGGTAGCTGAAAGATAGGGGTTGAACGTGAAAGAAAGATGGAGAACTCGACTGGCTTGTAGGTTCAAGGGGAGTGAACGGAGTATACGCTAATCCCATCCTCGTGTAAACGCGGGATTACTACGCGAAGGTCTTTCTCACTTACACAGAGTTTACCTGAAACCCCTGAACAACGGAGCCACCTGCTATCCTCTACTTACCTACTTATTACCCGCAACTACCTAGAGAGCCAGTACGAAGCGTCCCCCGACTGCTGTCGCGGTTAAAGTAGACCAACCGTATTAACCACCACCCCCCTAACCCCTATCAAATTTCCCGCTACACCCACCCTTCTCACTTCTAACTCTTCTGGCCGCAAAAAGAGAGACTCGCTATCTAAGTAGACCAGGGAGTCAGCTGAATTCGCACAAGTTACCGAGTGGCAAGCTTTTCGTCCACTTGACGGCTTTCACCCTCTTTCTCGAGTCGCTATATTCTCCTTTACCTTTATACAGTCGAGGGCGAGACATCTCGATATCACCGCAAACGATATTCGACGCGTACGATCTTGTATTATACGTCGTGAGCAGGCAAAAGTGTCTGAAGCGGTGGACGGTGGGAATGCTAAAGCCTACACATGGATTGTCCAAATAATAAGGGATTTTAGAGTGGATCAGGTCTATTTCTTATTTCAGGTTTGAGTTTATTAAGTCTCGAAATCTTCGCTATATATATATATATATATAGAGAGAGAGAGAGAGAGAAAGGGGGCAAATTAACTGTACCGTAGTCTCCTTATCCTGTAACCCTTGATTTATCCTTGTTACTCAGTATCCTTTTACTAAATAAATGCAACGAGAGGGCCTGTTTTCAGTACTACTCATCCCCTCGGCCAGATAACGTTATCCGTTGGCTCTTTAAAAGTTATAGTAGGCAAATCTCTGCCCGACCAGAACCTCGGCTAGAGACAATCCGGAAGGCAAGTAAAAGACCGTGGTCTGCTAACCGCGGTTAAATGTCCAGTCGAGGGGATATACCGTGTATAGCCATGGCTGTATTACAGAGGGTGTATAAGCACGTTGTATAGCCGGCGTTCATATCGTCCACTGGCAAAGGGTGTAAACGCGAAAGGATAGAAAAAAGACACAGATATATACCCGAGGAATAATAAAGCGAAGCAGAGCGCAAAAGCAAGAGCGAATCAACGGGCGTAAAGTGGGCGGCCATTGTTTCCGCTCTCATCCCAGTCTCTGGACCACGGTCAGTTTTTACTACGTGAGAAACACAAAGGAACAGGTGACAGGTGCGTGCCGTAAAAAGTTGTGACGTTTACTTGGATAAATTCTTGACGGTATATACATATATGCTACCCCTTTGCTCCCTAGCGATGCAACTTCATATTTCGGACTTTGTGGTAGCGTCACCCGTATAATTTGCATGGTGCGTAAATACGCGTGGTTGCGCAACGACAATAGACAATGAGAGTAGTAGTATGAGCGACGTTGGGTTCTTCTCTCTATTGTTTTGTCGGCGGGAAAGCGTTTGTCTGGCTAGATCCTATTGTAATTATACAAATCTCATAAGTCTAGTTACTATAGCATTAGAGTTTGGAAAGCTTCATTTAGAGGATAAGAAGAAGGGCAGCTTTTATTGATTTTCATGAAATCCAACTTCATCTTACTTGAGTGGCTTATCTGAAACTTGTTGAGTAACTTGGTCGAAGTGGGGATAAGGGGGACGTAGCACACACGTGGCGAAGCTAAGCAGTTGTAACTATAGTTACACTCCGAGTCTACTCGGAGTGGATTTTATTCGCAGTGTTACACGGTCACTTGCATAATAGTATCATCTATTATTGATATCACTCTGCGAGCCAAAGGGATACACGGCTTTTGTGGCCTGAAACTCTGCTGGAAAGTACGGCCCGTGATACACGGGGATAAAAAAAGTCTCCCTTAAGAATAGTGCGGGGAAACTATCCCTCTACTGGTTTACTGGTTTACCGGATATACCAGGATTTGCCATTTTGTTTTTCGAGAATCCTGGTGCTCTTGTAAATTTGAGTTTTAACGTGAACGGTGGGGTTGTTTAATGATTTTATGCGCGAGCGACTGCGTTCTCGTTTACTCGTCAGGTAACGTCGTTTAGCCACAGTGAAATGTCCCGGCGATACTAGTTGCTAATTAATAGCGAGTTAGTCGACTGGGATTGGCTTACGTAACACTGCATTCCAGAGGTGTATAAATACATACGTATATCGTAGAAAATGAACGTATCTGATATACACCATGTGTCCTTTAATTTCTCGGTATTAGAAATATCGTCTGGAAAATTGTTTTGAGGCTGCTTTACGAATGCGAATTACGAGAAAAAGAGGCTAAATGACCAGTGGGGTTGCCACTTTGTTATGTAAATTGTATTAGGTTCTCGGGATGATTATCGTGGAAGAAAATTGACTTGAGAATTCAGGCACTTCGTGCGTCGTTCTTTCTGCCGTTCTCCTTCCTTGGTCTTCGACTGTATTCGGAAGTCCTCTTACACGAGGAAACTTTCGACAAACTTTGTTCCTTCCGGTTCCTCTGACTTCGGAGTGCTTTCCTCTTGGTGAAATTTTCCCTCCGTTCCCCCCCTACTTCTCATTACGTCTTTCACCATATTCTCTCTCTCTCTCTCTCTCTCTCTCTCTCGCTCTCTATACCCTCGGATGCAAGTGCGCATCCCACTCGCTCTCAGTGTTATTTGAGTGTCGCTTTGATCTCGTCTGAAGATTTTCGAGAGCCAAGACGATGCTGCGAACTTTGCCAATGGGACTTGATGTAAAATTGTGAAAATGTTTGCCAACCTAATTCGTCGCGTGAACGTCTCTTTAAAAGCGACAGTCACTTTACGGTGCGAATAATCCTCGGCGATCCTTGCGATTATTTTGTGGAACGAATAGAACGCGGAGCTACTAGGCGCATTTCTACGAGGCGATGACTGGCGCGTTTCTATAGGGTTAACTTGGCCTTCTTGTTTTTTTTTGTTTTTTATCGCGAAATTGCTTCTGTGTATTTTTGCCAGGGTGTCCTCGAAAAAAAAGAGGCGAACTCCTCTTCGTATCGGGGAAAGTTGTTAGTTGGCTGTTCGCCGATTTAATGTCGGTGCGGACCCACTCAGGGGTCATTAGGGTCCGCTATTCTCTGGCTTCCACGGGATAAGAAGTTGCCCGTGGAAGCCAAGCTTTCTATAGACATATTATATATATATATACTTCGCGTATGTATAGTTAGAGACATGTACGCGATTGCCAGGCTCAAAAGTCGAATTGCGAACAGACTGCTACATATGGATTAACTTTAAAGGAACCTTTGCGATTTCTAACGGCGACGCTATTACTTTCGTCTAATTAAATTTTAATAGCGATAATGACACTGTGATCTCGCCTTAAACGTTTTATTTTTTTTTGTTTCTTTCATTTCAATCGGAAAATCATTTTGGCTCGTTTTAGCTCGCGGGATGAGCTTCGGAAGGTCGTGCAACTTTTTCTTTTTTTCCACGTCAGTACAATTGCAGACCACGGGTGCAATGCCGTCTGATAGTGCAAAAAGTGCAGCGGGACGTTGCATATAAGAACGTCTGTTGGAAGAAACGCGTGTGCGCATACGTTAATATGCATGACCTCGGGGAGATGCAAATCGCAGTGCAAGCTTATGTTTATTCGTAACGCGTTAAACGAACGAGACAAGTTCGATCGGTCGATGCTGTTTTCCCGTATCGAAATGCAACTCGGTATTTGTTTTTTTTTTTTTTTTTCCTGTGATTCGATTTACGAAGGAGTGCATACGTGGAAAGATGCACTTTTTTTTCCTTTGACTTTATCGTCCAACGACTCGGTGGAACTCGTAGGTGATCAGGATTACGTACTTCCTGGCTACATGACCGTACAATGATTTCAATGAACTTGGGACTATCGGTACAAGCACCAATTAAGACGGGACGATGGCCGATTGTGTCACGGTAATTATCGGTGCAGTGCTTATGCCTATGTCGATGCATCGCCTGTTTTGCTAAAATGCAATTCTCGATGCACTCGATCGAATGTCCAATGACAAATAATGCAAGGACTAGGATGCAACGGTGTGGGAGTTGGGGGGTATGACAAAAAATTGGGGAAAGGAGTCATGAGAAGCTGGCCTGGTAAAGCGTGCAATGGATGCTGGATAAATAAATTCGAGGAAATTGTTGTACCTTGGCGCTATTTGTTCGAAATTATATCATGGCGGAATGGGAACTCGTGCCAAGGATATTATGTATTAAATTGAACAAGTTATGTTACTGCGAGTACACGGTGTATATACCGTAGCCCTGTACACCAGTGTCGCGCTTATATAATATACTGCAGTATATCGTACGAATCGCTGCTAACGTAGGTATATGAGTCGGTAAGACCTTGGTTCTCCGGGGTACTAGAATGCTGTACTCGGAAACCCTGCCCAGTAATACCGCATACATTCCGTTTACTTATTAAGAAGGTGAAGTGTCGGTATTTTTATTTTGACGTGAAAAATATTGGCGAAATTATTTAGCGAACTATTAATTAGTATGTCTATGTATTATCGCAGACTTGTAATTTATGGCAGTCCGATTACGGTATTAATGGTTTATTTATTCTTGCCTGTCAATGAACTTTATCATCTCGCGATCAGCAGGCATTGGTTACTCACGTGGCAGAGACTGATATACAGACATACTTTATACGAGATGTAAAATGACAGTATGGCCGCTGTGATTTGAAGTAATAAGAAAAGCACTGGTCGAGTGACGATTGCGTTATTTCTTTAATGGAGATCAATTAAAAAAAACAATTGATACCACCATTAGAATTAATGTTGCTCGATTGTTATTCGTGGGAAAGGGTCATCCTGCCCTACGTTTCCTATAATTTCGCATATGCGTGTTACACGTATCCCATAGTGTTGTTTGTCGTACTGGTTACTCGTAATTACTCGTTAACGAATTTTATTACGTTGCATCGCTGGATGGAAAAAATGATAAAAAAAAGCAGATTGCATCACGACGTCCAATGAAAATATTTGTATGAAATCATTTTTTTTTTTGTTATTAATATATCTACGTTCGTTATCTTTTGTCAACGTTCTCGATCCTCCCATGCTTCTCCGCACATGAATGCACTTAAGAGGCCTTCTTAATGACTGTTCTGAATTCTCGGGATGACTTCAAGCTCAATTTCAATTGACAATGCAATCATGACGCGACGTGAAGCTTTGCGCATTCGCGCCTTACGTTATACCGAGGATCGTAGCTTCGTACTTCTGGTGCAATGTAACTCTTGGAAATTTGACGTTTCTTTATCTCCGTCTATACAGCCCATGTTGCATCTAGCGCTATATGCATATGTGCAATGTATCGTTCGAGTCTGATCGAGTCGTCCACGTGAGCTTACACATGGGCTGACTTAGCCAAACATAACTTGACATTACGTGGCTGGCATAACACGTTCCCCCGTATAGCACCATTCGACGATGTTATATACGTGGCTGCTTATGTATGCCGAAGTAAAGTGGATATCGTATGGTTTATGTGCAAGTGCAATGCGCTGGCTTTATGCATTATCCTGCATGCATCTGCTGTCTCTGTTATAGATATATGTTGTATCGGTGTGCATTCTTGTAATCTACCTGACAACCCTCTCCGGTTAATTTACATTTGTAATCATATCCCTTCGGGTCACCCATTTCTTTTTTTTTTACACACGTGACGGTCATTGACACACGCAATGCTTGGGTGTAGATACACGCGCAGGGGTTTGTTTTTAGCTATTTATTAAAAATATTACAAAAAAAAAAAAAAAATCGTCACAGGATTCATTTGAATTTACGAGGGAAAATTATTAATTGGGGGTTCTAATGAACGCCATTAATTAATGGTAGAGGGTACTTTTGACCTGATTATTTGATTTATATAATTTACTGCAGCTTTGATGCATTTTATTTATATGGTAATTGAACGCGAGTATTTTGGATATGTTGACCAAGTTGGTATGTTATTTCGTGTAGGTTTCGGTTTTGGCGTTTATCACGTTAGATGCAATTTTTTGCAATGCTCTATGCAACTTGATCACGTCGAACAATGCATAGGCGATGTCAATAGAATGTTTGATTATCTTGATTTAGATATTTTTTCTTTTATACTGTACGTAAAAGTGCAAGTTCAGCATGTTTTCTTCCTTTTTGTTTTTTATTATGGCATAAACGGGAACAATAAAACCGTCGCGACGCCCGGCGTAAGGGTTCCGTAAAAAATTGAGAGAGTCGAGGATCCTCGACGTTTTCGCGTCTGTACGATAACGCCAAACAGACGTCCACTTAGAAGTAGCTGTACACACGTATTAAAGCTGTAGGCTACTGTCGCTTACATGGGGACGAGACGTCGTGTCTTGCAGCCATAAACTGCAAAGAGGTCGTCAGAGAGTAAAATGTAATGACTGACATCGTTCGAGAGATCGATTCGCAATGAGACAGGAATAAAGCGTCGCGACGACCGACGTCGAGCGTCGATCATTAATTTTCTCAAGCTATACAGTACGCTCGTGAAATCGGCTCGACGTTCTAACGATCTACGGCGTCACAAGCGACGAATACCTTGAAATTCTTATACCAAAGTGTCGCGCCTTTACAAGATTTTTTATTATTTTAATAAAAAAAAATTGCGCTGCAGCGAAATTGTACTTATGCAGTTGGCCACCACTGACGTCTACCCGGTGCATACAGTGCAATTGTATAATGAGCCTAAGAGCGCCAACCCTCTGTACGTTATAAATGCATGAACAAAAGTGCACTATACATGCACATTGTAATATATGTTTATATATATATTTTATGCACGATACTGTTGCAGCGTGTGGCTTCCAGCAGTCCATTTACACACGATAGCATAGGATACTTGGCATCAGGCCCAAAATATATATATATATATATATATCATAGTTACGCAAGAAACTCGGACAGTATGCAAATATTTGGCATGACGACGATTCGTCATTACTATGGATTCTGTTTACTCTAAGCGTACACAGAATTGTATAGGAATTGCA
>JARPRG010000293.1:135578-152718 GCA_031001745.1 Hartigia nigra
ACTCGTAGACGTTGGGGCACATTGCGCGTTGCGTTACGCTCGGCAGAGCGCAGAAATGCCATGCTGCAGATTGATTTATTTATTGTTGTATATACGTCGACGGATTCTATTCTGAGAACTTTAATTGCCTGGATAAAGTGCATCGTAAAATTATCGCCCCCGCCGAGAAGTGCATTCGATGCATTCGTATGTAACCCTCGTTCACGCAGTATGCGAACTTGTCAGGCCGTTTCTGCTGGTATTCTTTATCGTACGTGCCCGATCTGCATGAACTTTTACAAAGACGTATTACGACTTAATTGCATACGTGAGGATATTGCATTGCACGTCTGACGCTATCACGATTAATTATTATAGCGTAATTTTTTATGGTAAAATTACAAGAAGAATTTTTTTCTTATCTTATTTTATTACTTTAGACTTCCTACTTTATCGGCCAGATGACTCGAATCTGCAAGATGCGATGGCTTGCATTGGGACGAGGGAATTATCGCTAATTAATCAGGGCAATTACCAAGGCTAATTCGGTACCGTCGCGATTACGCATTCTCCCCTCTGGACAATGGCCTTTCCTCTTGCTATCCCGTGAAAGCAGACGGGAAGGCGGAACGTAGCCTGCGAATATAATATCATGTAGGTACTGTACCAAGCTCTGTATATAGGTATACATATGAAATTACGTGATATTACAAAGTGAAAAAAAGAAGGGCTTTAGTAAGACACCGAAGAATTGCATATACGACCTACTGCATCATCCTTGTATTTACAATATTTTCTTCATTCGAAGAGGAATTGTTATCCGTGCGAGAAATATGCATCTCTCACGATTATATTACCCAGAAGAATCCTCCTTCCCTATATTTACCCATACTACATTCATCTTCATACGTAACACACAGTCAACGGAAGTCTCGTCAGTTTAACGTATCGTCTTTTCTCCTACTTTTATCATCTTGTCGGTTCTTTCATTTTGCCGGGCTGTTTTTACAAGTGCGATAACGTCGAGGATAAAATACGTTGTACAGAGCTCGTATAAACGTTAGGAGTCTATAGGTGGAGGGGGGGGGGGGGGGGACGAATAAAGCACGAGACCAAGACACATGTGAATATCGTACGTAAAGCACAGTGTAACCTGGCACTAGCCAAGCCCCCAGATTACGTATTGCTCGTAGATAATATTGTGCTGATTTTAACATGCATTTGTATTAATGAAACTTTGTGTATACACGTGATTAATATCGAGCGCCACGTAGCTGGTCGCGCTTAATAGAGAATTGGCGGGAATTTTTGTAAAATTTCATATTCTTCGTATCACTTCGTCACTCGCGGTTAAGGGTAAGATATAACCCGGTTGGTTTCGCAATCGGACAGATAAGCAATCGTATCCTGAAATCCGGCGTGACAGGCGGTAGGTAAGTTTTGTAACGTATAAATAGATATGAAATAAAATGAGGGCTGACGGGCGGTGGGGTTTCGCAGGTGAAGTGTCAGACGCAGAACACCGAAGACGATGACGCCTGTCGGGCGCACGCGGATCCCTGGATTATTCAGAGTTTGCCTGCCACTGAAGGTGGCAACGGTTTCTCTAAGAGAGGGTTGCAGAGAGCTTTATGCGCCAGCCGTGATAAATATATGGATAGAGCGAGACGTTTTTAAATAACTTCGGCACACCCTGCACAGAGCGCTGTGCCAGAGAGCTGAGTCTTGATTAGGTAATTAAAGTCTCAGTTAACCCGTCAATGGATTTAAATGTTAAGTTTTTCATAAAATCTCCCGCTCGAATAGATTCTTTTATCTGGACTCGTACAAGGAGACACTTTAATGGACGCCATTAATCTCGCGTATGCTTGTACACGTTGACCGTATCGAGACTCTCGTTACCGATTCTATACTTACCAGAGTCCTGTGTTATTTCGCTTTCCGGCTTACGCAACCTGATTACTCGTTTCTACGGTATTAGCAGCAACCTACCTATGTCCATGGCTATTCACTCTGGCGAATTGACTTTACTATCTCTAGTGTAATGCGTAAGTGCGTACAGTGGTATCGCGCTTACTCTCACGATTCCACTGTAACGCGTTGACGCGCTTGGAAATAAGTTATCCACGAGAAGAGAATCGACTGTATTGCATTGCGTATACCTGGCAGTCCGTAATATCTGACAATGAGTATATTTGTAGTAACTCCTTTCTGCATTCAGCTCGACTATAACCTTTCCCAGCAGGCATTCGTACCTACTTTCTTGCGTCTGCTTTCATTCGTGAATTTTTTTTTTTTTTCTCCCCCTTTTTCTTCAAGTTACTCTTCGTGGGAAAGGTACACTAGGTGAGGTGTATATATACCCTGTGTTCTCCTTTCTGGCTACTGTATCTCTTATTAGGTAGAAGCTGCAGAAACTGTATTATTGTACTGATCGATTTTTTTTGCTTTCTCTTGTTACAGGTAAGTCGTCCTTGGTACTGCACTGGGATGCAATTATTATGCAAGTATGTATATGTATACTCTAGTAAATAGATGCATGTGTCACGTGTGCGTATCTTTCTTGTATCTCCCCTATACGGCACGTGTCGAAGACGTGTGCTTTCTGCTTTATTATTAAGAAAGTCATGAAACTAGGCAAGGACCCTACGCACCATTTCGCGTACACAATGAATACGAAATGGCAGCCGGTTTACCGGGGTAGTCGGTTTGTTAACAGTAAAATATGCAAATGCAGGTACCGGAATTCTAATCTACATTTTATGCGGGCTCGATTTGCGATTATAATCCATAAATACAGTCCTTGCTATTCTGCTCTCTCGGACTACTACCGTATATATTATATATACGATTATAGTACCGTATATATAATATATAATATTGGTACACGCTATATCTTTTGTCAGTGTAATTCAAGGAGACTAAGGATCACTGCCTTATTTTTCATAGACTTACCTGTATATACAGACACTCCACTGCCACCACCTTTTGCCATTCAACGCGCGATGCAATTCTTCACATGAATTTGCGTAAGTCTAGCTTGAAAATTATTCAAAGGACCTGGCAATGCATACGAGAACGAAATCTCCCTAGATACCCTTGACTAGCTTGTACCACCGTGATACATCGCATGTACCAAATCTAAGAAGGCTTCCTCGTGTATCTGACCTGTTAAAATGCACTTGTCACACGTGACACTGTAAAGTCACGTGGTCCTTTTATTTCCTTAATTTCTTCTTCTTTCTTCTTCTTTTTTTTTTTTCACCTTTCTCTCTCCCCCCCTTTAAGTCATCGCCTCGTATCTTTCTTTCCACCTTCTCTCCCGGCTGAACAATTCCACTCTTTCTTCAAGTCCAATTGCATTGTTCACCAGACGCTCGGCGTCGTCGGCGTCGTTCTTCCAGGCATCTTGATACCGTTCCCCTGTGGCTCCGTACGTACGTATACACATTGCTGTAATTTTCATCACAAGAGACACAACACGTGTCTCTCGCGCCCGTCTCCTTATGCCTTTATTTAAGGTACTCGCGTACGTAACCAGGTAGCCAGGGTTTTGAGCGTGATATCCTTATTGTCTCTTGAGCGATATTTTTGTTTCTTTTTTTTTTTTTGTTTTTCTTTATACTACCTCACCCCTCCCTCAGACCTCTCTCACTCGCAGTACTTCTGTCAAAGAACAATGCGGCAATTCACGCAGTGTAACAGACAATACATTGTATACGTAAGTTGTATACCCCAGACGTGACTGTGGAATAGATTGCTATATACCCGGCGCCACGTTTATTGTACTCCAAATAAATTCCAGCGACAATAAATGGGTGCGTTCGGTTACGCGACGTCGCCGACGGCATTCCGAGAATGCATCGCGGGTAAAAAGCGCTTGCTGCGTGCAGCTTTGACGCGTCGTTAAAATATATGAAAAAAAAAAAAAAAGAAAAAAGGTCTGTAAGGGACGTCTAAACATTGACGCGATATACGCACGGTAATCGTTGAAACCCCTACGATAAATACGCGTCAACTGCTCGAGATGATTTTCATCGATATCGTAACGGGCATTTTTATTACGTTCGATCCTCTATCCGTTATACGTGATAATTGTGCTGTTTAGAGACACGTGGCGCCGGTCAATAAATCCAGTGACTGTCAGACGTCGCGACGCTTTAAGATTAGAAGCTATTGAAAATTTACAGTCACCCTTGTTTCCACGGGGATGCCGATCTGTCTGCTTTTACCTCTTGTTTCTTTTTTTGCCCATTTTCCTTACACTCGCTTTGTCCTGTTATCACTCGCGGGATTATCGTCTTCTGCTATTATACCGGAAGCGACGGCAGATTAAGGCCGCCGGTTACGCAAGAGATACTTATACGAGAAACCCTCTTTCCCGTTTAATTGGTGTCTCCATTATTGTCACTGCTGATTAACGGTATTGCGGACGGATAAACTTTGACGGATGACAAACAATTAAATAAACAACCTCTGCAGTCAACGTGTTATCGTCGTTATACGTTTATCCTTATGGTTATTGGGATTAAAGTCTTGTTAATTTACAAAGGTTGCTCTTTATTCAGATCCTTTTACCTTCGACTCTCCTCCTCCCTCGGCCCCTCTACCTCCCCTAGCATATATATATATATATATATATCGGGTATAGCTGCAACTTTAATGAATTTTTTTCATCAACGCATTTATTATATCCAATTTACGTCTATATCAAGACTTGACAATATTTTCGAGCAGTGATCCGCATATACATTTATTCGTGAGCGTACAATTAAAATTGTATACAATAACCACGTGTACTATGCGGCATAATTATCGCGCATACCATTTAACAGCATACGCGTGTGTAAACGCGGTGCTCATATACTGCAGAGAATGACGGGCTGGTTAAACGCGTTCCGAAGTACGACGAACTCGGCCGAATTTAACCGAGCCGTATTTCTGCTCGAACATACATCATCATTAACACGTATCTGACCCAGCTATATGTAACCTGCATGTATATATATATATATATATAGCATCTAACAATGCCTCTACTTACGGGCGGTGAGCAGCCTTTTATTTCCTATAGACTCATAACGTTCGGACACGCGTGGATTAATTAAATTTTTAAATAGCTCCGCTACCGTTCCCATATGCTTCTTTCTCGCGCTCATCATCGATCCTGCATGCATTATATGTATTCTCTCTCTCTCTCTCTCTCTCTCTTTCTCTGCCTCGCACTATCGTCAGCAAGAGATATTCGATCTTTGTTTCGAATTAGCCGCCGATGCAATTCCTCCTGCAATTAGACTCCCGGCCTTCTAACTAATCTTCTGGTGTTTGGTACTTTGATTTCGGTGGAATATATATATATTTTTTTTGACTTTTGCCACTTCCACCGTAGGCATGTACGGGTGCATCGATAATCGCTTATGCAACGGGGGTAAATGCATATATAATAGCAGACTTTTATGTAACTTTAGGTAATAGCTCTTTTGCCGTATGGGTTTACATTTACTGTTTAATACACACACATATATATATATATATAGTAGACTGCGCGCATACGTCAAGTCTTCTCAATATGAATAGCATTCTAGAGATTATCGATACACATAGAGAAATCGACGTACTATGGAATCCTGACAGTAAACGACATTCCTTGAGTCAAAGCAATATTTCAAACCGTCGATACTGTTGCGCGGAAGCTGGATGAATTTTTTTGTGGGACGATCGGGAGTTTGGGTGGATGGCTGGAAGGAGGGGAAGGGCTTTGAGGCTGTAAAGCTGCGAAATCTTGGAAGACGGATATAAAGGTAATCGTTTTGGCAGACTTTCAATTAACCTCTGTAATTATAATAAGAGTTGCAATTAATCTGCAGTGTCTGGTGTAAGTCGCTTTATAGAGGTGTCTGTTCTTCAGGTACTTTGAGTAGAGATTGAAAGGAGGAAATTTTGTTGTATATATATACAAATATATATATATATATATACATATATACATGTGCATATATAGTGTATGGTATAGTTCCTGAACCTTTAGCGTATGATAGAGTCTGGCTCATGTACCTGCTGCACTTGTATTGCTTAATTCATGCACAAGTGAGTACTTTGGTATGTATATATATAGGTAATGTTGAAGTAATTAGTACACGCGTTGGACGATCGTTAACGAGCTTTACAATTGTATTAATGGACCGTTGGCAGTTCAGCTGTTACGAATTACGAGATACTGATTGATTCAGTCCAATCGGAATGGCTTAGATTTTCTCACGACTTTGATATACGGCGATCACGTTTAACCATGAATTTAGTGTCGTTGTACTCTGTTGTCGCGATTTTTATTATTTTTTTCTTTTGCTTTTGGCAATTGTACTAATCGGGCTTGTCTGCTGGGAGGAAAATTTCGAATTTTTGTTTTTGCTTTTTTCTTCAAAATTTAAAAACTCGATACTCCAATGCTCTTCAATTTCAATAGCATTCTTATATGCTTTCAATGCAATTGGCATACATAGTGTACGAAACGTCATATGATATAGAATATAGATATATCGGCGTGTGCTATCAAACTTAGTTACCAAAGTCAATGTGTTAACCCAGGTAAATAATGAGGGCTGATAGCGATACGTTATCCGGAATCCCATATACTGCCTAGACGGCTAGAAAAGTTTTCATCTCGAAAACACGGAAAATACCTCATACTCTTTTTACTTTGAGCCAATCCTATACACTGGGTTATAGGTATCACAGTGTACAGTTCTCTCCATGCGCGACTGCGAGTTTGGTATAAGTTTTCTCGTCGGGTCGAACTTTAATAAGCAGAAACGTATTATGGTGCCATTTCTGAACCGATGACACGTAGAAAATGATTCGGAGTAATAGAGTGAGAAAGAGAGAGAGAGAGAGAGAGAGAGAGTGTGAAAACCAGAACATAAATATATATATATATAATCCTATCAGCACGTAGATACTCGTCCAGGAATAAGAAATTTTGCTTATTTCTCAAATTTCACAATTTTACGTCTCATTGGTTATACACGACAAAGTACTTTGATGGTCGTGTTTAAATCATTCTCTCGATTAACGTCCGTCATTCTATCGTATATATATACCTTGACAGATACATATATATACATATATGTAGCTAGGTGGTTTTACGTATACCGTTATAAAAAGAAATTCTCAAATTCCAAAGAGAATCGTAGATTTCGTGTTTGTCGAGATTCTTGGATCGATGATAAAATAGCGAAATCGATTCGTCTTCGTGGCTGCCGGTTGGATTCGGAGAAAAAGATATATATATATTTTTCTTTCATGCTAATACAGGTGAAACGGTATTCTCGAAAACAATTTTTTTTTTTCTTTTCTTCTTCTTCCTTTGCCGATAACGATCCATTGACACACAACGATATTGGAATTCGCTCGCGAACCTCTCTGCCTTCGATCGTTAAGACTGAACACGCTGCTTATCGATGGACAGGTATCTCTATGCCTGCCTTGCTTTCTCTGTGCACGCAAGATGACAGTGTGAGAGGGAGAGAGAAAGATGGAGAAATCAAAAGGGAGCGAGAGAGAGAAAATACCGTTTCGAATTTTCGTCTTGTTATCTTCTCACGCTTATCTTTCTCTCTCTCTCTCTCTCTCTCTTTCTCTGTGTCCTACCATTCACGTGTACTTGTATGCCATTGAATCGGTTCCCAATGGAATCCTTATGGTAATGCGCGCTCGTATAAATTATAAAATCATTGGATCGTCCATTGCGAGATTCTACGGACGAGAAACTTAAGTCGTTATTGTTCCTATTTGAATGTGGCTAAAGCTCTCGAGAAAGCGTTGCAGGTGCGCCCATTGGTTTAAGCGAACAGTTACGTCGCTACTAGGTTGTCTTCTTGGTTACATATTGGATATCCTTTGGTAATACCTTAGGGCACCGGCACCACATGATATATAGGGCAAATACATAAAAGACATAAGAGACTCTTTTCGTATGGTCGTGTTGCTATGGTTTTTTTTTTTTTTTTTTTCGTATAATTAAAAATAATCTATAACGATTAAAAGACTGTCCTTATCGAATGTTCTAACGTCTCTGTGCTTCTGGAGTTCTCTGTAATTAGCCTATTTTCACGTAAGATAAGCGTCACTGATGTACGTACAAATATTTGCATGAAATATTATTATTATTCCAATGTGCAGTAGTCTTGCGCGAATTTGTACGATTTAACGCACACGAAATTACACAAGAGCAAACGGTGTTGCTTGGCCAGTGAATTTATGCAGTTCTGTGTATTAATGCACTCGTAACGATATACAAATAATAAACTTTCAAGATAGACGGGGTTTTAAGTATCCCGCTATAGGAGTACTCGTTTGGGCAATCCCATATCAGAGCGTCGCGACGCTTTTTGTTCCGTTGCATCCGAAAGTTAGATAAGCGTCGTCGAGGCGTCCTTACTAAGTCCCTCGCGTAAAGTATCACTCTCTATCATATCCAAGGAAACTTCGAATGATAAGTCTAGCAGCCGAATATTAAACTTAATTTTTAATCTTTTCAATCTTTTTCTTTAATTCATATAGCCACCTTAATATACCTATATCAGCGTATCACCTGTCGCTTCGATTAAAGCACTGTTAGAAACCCTCGTTGCGTTATGGCCAATCGAGCCATTATTGAATAGAAGCGTCGCTATTAGCGGCGCCCTCTAGATAAAGCTAATGTAAGTAGCATTGTAAAACATTTGTGCTGCTGAAGTGCCTGTCGGTGGCGAGTGTCAGGCGCTTCTGTTCGATTGGATTAGGTTGCGTTAGGTAGAGTCAGGGTGCCAACCGCTCCACACTTATCTCAGCATCCGTTCGCTTCTGGCATATAGGAATTGTACGCGCGCGCAATCGTGCAGTTATACCAACTGCCGCGCGGTACCGTGGAACGCGAATAAAGTCCATTGTAAACGGGATGGTAGCTTACTGCATCGAATTAGCATCGGTTTAGCCGAGTTAGCCGGCTGTTTCTATAGGAGCCGGGGCGAACGAGTGAACAGAGCTTTAAGGCGTTATTGCGAATTTACTTTAGGTGGCTATGGCGTACACTGTATATATACGTATATATCGGTGGGGAAGGGCTACAGACTCTGATCCTTTTTTATTTTTTTCTGTTATGGGGGCATTTACACTACTAGGGCTGTATAGGGTATGGCTGCTATTTTCTTTGATGCAGTCTGTATTTTAGCGAGATTTTGCATATCAGCTTGGTGTAACGGGACAGGTGCATTTTAGCAGGCAATCGGTGCACTCGATTGCCCGGTTGCATGCAGTATTTGGTACGTGTTGTTCGAACGTGGTATATACATATATACGTTTTGCATGGTACAGTATATGTCGTGACGTGCTTCCTGTGCATTGTACAGTATCGAAACAGGCTGCTAAGAGCAATAAGCTGTCCACGGTGCGGAAGAAGGGCTGCGATCAGGCATCGTCGAGCATAACCAGTTTCTGTTAGACGGGACTGTCGTGCTGTTTGCTGGCGTAACGTAGCCAATTGGTCAATCGGAGTAGCGATATATATGCAATGGCGTCCAGTCCGACGAGTTTATTCTGCCGAGAATCAATAGTCCACTGTCGTGTGACGTGTGCACGTAGATATACTTTGGTATACCGTTAACCAGACGCTCTATGCAGTGGATAGTAATTTTTCATAAGATTTTGTAAAATTTTACTACAATTACTCGACGTTTGCTCGCTACTTGTCTTTATATATCTCGATAATGCACGCGTCACGAAACTATCGATATTTCCTAAACTATATGCTATTAACTCGTGACATTTATACTCCGCGTTCTTCCACTTCATCCGGCATGCCTTCCCACGTCGCATCGACGAACTGGTATTTCATTTTTATAAAGTGGAAACTATTTTTGCGTGTATGCATGCCTGCTTCTCTCTGTATTTCACGAGAATCATACGTGTGCAGACGGCCATTCGGAAACATTCGTCGACGTCGAGAAATGGTGGAAGAATGTCGAGCCACATGCGGAACCCACAGGGTATTTCAAGATTGCTGTAGAGGAATCGCAAAATCCCTTGGCTTTCAGCTCGACTGGCATCGTTATCGAGACTTGGTTGCAGCTGTAGCGCCGAAGTGCATACGATGCAACGAGCATGGCCAGCCGCATATAAGAGACCATAACGAACCATACACGGTTATTTATATTATCCAATTTCGGGATGCCTGTATAAAGGCACTTTGAACCGTGACTAAACATCTTGCATCAAAGTACCAAAATTGTCTGGAATGCTCTTTGAGTAATTAGCATACGTACGTACGTCGCGTAGGTGGATACGCCACTCCTCTATTAGCATTTTAATGGCATTATCCACTTCCTGGAAGATGATAAAGCCCAAACGTAGGTATATAACATGCTTTAACTACGTCATATATCTAATGTCATCAGGAACTGGGCTGAGTGGTACACCCGTGTTTCTATTATTTTTGGTAATTTTCTTGTCGGGTGTCAATAGTGCACGTGTACTTAGTCTGGAATATATATATATATATATAGAGTCAAAGTGCAGGTACTTTAAAGTCACGTGTTTGATTCTTAATGAACGACTTATCTCTCTCGTAGCCCATATACGTATACATAGGTATACGCGTTACATGCTACATGCTATTTCCACATATGACTATGCTATAGCGTGTACGTCTCTTAGCTATACTCGATGACAGCCGATGATGTCATAGAGGAGCATGTGCGCGGAACCGAACCGGGATGCCAACGAGGACTCTGTGTGTTTACTTATGCTAAAGTATGCACGCTCGAGATAACACCGCGTCGTCCACGTGTTTAACCGGCTGTCCCTTTGGCTTTTAGGCTCTTGTCCACGTGTGCGTACACGCGTATACTGACATGGGTGGATTTGAACCCGGGTTGTCAGGACGCCTCTACATTTTACATCGTGCGTATTGGATTTCTAAAGCGCGATTTTCGGCTTTTACATAGGTGAGAGAGAGAGAGAGAAAGAGAAAGAGATGCCTTAATTCTGGGTGAACGGTGCGTCACGTGTCTCTTTTGCGTTTTGCGGGAGTGTACGAGGGTCAAGGATAGATTGTTGAAAAACAAAAAATGTCTGACAAGAGATACATATAGACTTGTGTCTGGATGAGTTTTCTTATGCTGGCATTTGATGAACTCAACAGCTGACTGGGATGACGTTTATATATTCATATTCATATAGGTCTTATATGGTACGGTCGTGCATATGCATTCGTGCTCGTTACTCTTTGACAGCGAAAAGCGGTCTGGTGCCTTAAACGAGGGTAGGTTAAAAAGCGCGGTCTTTTACGCTCCGTTTAAAGAGGTTTGAATGTCGCGCCGGTTTTTTTTTTTTTTGTTTTTCGTTCTTTTTCTTGTACAACTTTAACACGACGGAATCGTGTAACGTTTCTCGATATTTTTTGTTGAAAAAACCCCGTTGCCAGCGGGATATATCGTTTAGAGGGTCCTGATTTGAAGTGTCAGGTATTATAGGACCCATTAGAGTGAGTCTTACGTTGCTACTGATAGCGTATCTCGTGTAAATTTGTAAAATGAATATTATCCTGTCTTTCCTTTTGGTCGTTTCTTATTTTTCGTATCACTTTATTATTCTCTCTGTCTTATCTTGCTCTTCGTTATTCCCTCTCTCTTTCTTGCGGGCCATTCTCCCACTCTCGAGACTCGCTCCACGCGTCCTTCGAAAACGGAAGCAATAAAAATGAATCACCTGCAACAAAGCGGCTGCCGCCATTGTGACGAGGGGAAAAAATTACTCTATTACAATTTCAATCGTGGAACCATTTTTTTTTTTTTTTACATCGTATCCCAACCAAGGGATACTCCCTTGGTATTGCTTTACTCGATTACCTCGTTTCCTATATGCCACTCTAAAGAAAGGTTTGCCTATCTCGCTTAACCTATTCATCCTCTCTCAGCATCCGAGCTGGACCTTGTTCTATATTATCTTGTATTAAGGTTACGTTATGTTAGACGGCCCATTGAATCGCTAAGCCCGAAAGATGCGTATCATCGTCCTCTTCTGTTTTAACGACTGGCGGCTGCTTGTGTTCCAGCCAATTTTTTTCCGCTCGCCATGCGGATGGTGAATGAACAAGATTTTTTAGGATTAAAAGAAAAAAGAAAATATTTGCCCAAATTTTCCCATTAGTCGATACTTTGGTACTGAAACTTTTAAATGATTTGACAACTCCATTCTCGAAGACTGTCATTCGTCTCGGCTGAATTCTTCATCTTGGTGCAACTTCGTGTGAAAACCTCGAGGGCACTGGCTGGGGTTCATAGGTCGATCGCGTTCTAGAAAGCACGAGGCGTTCAAGCTTCCACGAAATCTCGACGATCTACACGCTCCTCTCCACCTTGTGCACCGTAGGATGCACGTAGCCGTTGTTGTGTTGTAAGTGCATTTTACATGCACTCTACGTCATGGTCGACTTGTGCCGCGTCTGCTGTAGTCTTATCGGAATGACGTAACATTGCGTAAGGCTATAAAGGGGGTAGCTTCATTACCCCTAAGATTAAATATGAACACGTGCGTCTGCTCTACCATTTTGACTTTTTCATTTCGATACAACTATACTTTGTCATGCACCGGAATCGAATATATCTTGTTGACTGACTTTATTCGACCAGTTCCATCTTCCGGTATTACAGTTACTTGAAAATATGGCAACTACGGTTTTCCTCCTGCAAGAAGATCCCCTTAGGCGCTTCTGAGCGACACGAGCCAACTCGTGATTCGCGAGGGGTTGGTGGGGGGGGGGGGGGGTTGGAAGTTACGCTGAGACGATGAGCAGCGACTAGATACGAGGATACCTGAAGCTGCTGGCTGCGTATATAGGGACCAGAGTATGGCGGACGGGTTGCCAGAGATATTAGTGGGGTTATATTACACCGTTTGTAGTCAGTCGTTCAACGCCAGTATTACGTGGCGAACAAACTACTCTAGTCTTACCCTAGGGACATTTTGGTAGGTCGATAGAGACGGACAGCTCTCCGATAATGATCAAGTTGCATGGAACTGCATTAATTTTCGTATAGAAATTTCTCATGATTAATGCATCACCCTGCACCTGATTTTATCATCCGGATGTTATTAACCTCTGTTGCAGTTGCATTCGCCACATTTTCCTTTTCCGCCTTCGTGAACCAGATGCACCGTCGTGTCAGATTTTCCAGGGGTTGATAATGCCGCTTTTGAGCTTAGGTTGGGTCGGGGCGAATCATGATATTTCCTGGCGGAAATTGATGAAACTAGGATAAGAGAATGAGATGCAACCAACATTGCTTATATATGGTATCGCGATGCAAGTATTCACATGACCTATTTAGATTTCTCTGTATGCATTTGGATATTTTATCAAGATGCGAGAATAGGGGTTGGTAATACTGTTGGCTGGATGAAAAGGCGGATTCTTATGGGTAACGAGTCGTATTCGTATTACCGTTTTGAGAAGAAGAAGTTGCAGCGCTTATTATCCTGGGAACGTTAGAGGCAGGTGTACGTTGGAAAGAAAAATGCAGGTACGGCCTAGGGGATGTAAAAGTAAGAAACGAAGCCAGGGGTTGCGCGGGGAGGGGTGGATGAAGTCGCAGAGAAAGGAATAAGAGTAAAGATAGTGGAAAAAAATAAGGGTAGTACTAGGTACACAGATGGCCGTAGAAGTAGGAATAAGGAGAGTCAACGGGGTCTGGCTGGTAAGGGTAGCTTACCAACTTGAACAATATCTCTCAAGATGCTACCCGTCCCTAGCCTACCTACCTACCCTAGAAACTTTGTCTCGCGCGTTTGGCTACACTGGCAGGTCCGAGTTTAACGTGTTAAGAACTTTCGCATATGCTATTCTAGTTGCGGCGAATGCTTCATCGGTCGACCCGTTGGACAAGGTGGTATGGAAATAGGTAAATAAAAAAAAGGAACTAGACTAAACAAATGAAAAAGTCCCCATACGCTCGACGTTATTAGACACTGAGTATATACTACGTTACGAAAATGACTATTTCTCTAGCTCTTTCTATTTCACTATGCATGCAGGCAGGAACCGTCGCGTACCACCATGACCGGACATTAAAGTAAATTGTTTAATGGCCACCTTCGTTAAGGGTTAGACCCTCTAACTTCAAATCGAGTCAGACTGGCTGGAGATCTGAATGATGAATGTCCTAACTGTACCTCTGTGTGTATGAAAAATTTCGTAACTGTCGTACCGGTAAATAGTACGTATTTGGCCGTAATACAGTTAAACCTTTTTTTTACCTTGACAAAGACAATACATCATAAAATTTCGGAAATCTTGATCAAGTGTTAAAACGAATTTATGCTTTCTCATTTTTTTTCTGGTATACATCGTTGGCTCTGTTCGTTGTATCTATGGGCTTTTACCGATATACCAATCTAACCTCACTCATTTCGGATAACACGGTAATCGGGCCTATTCCTGGATAAACTTTAACATCGCGACACCCATAGTTGAGAACAGCCGCGGCTACCATTTAACGACGATTATGGGTGTAAACGGCCGTGACGCTCGTTAAGCTATACTACAGCCCTTCTCGTACCGATCGGTGGTCAAAGAACGAGTTTCCACAAGGAGAACTACCGTGCGCCATGCGGCCACCTCGTTAGAGTCATGTACGCTGGCAATTCGCTGCTTGCTTGTGCTGGCTGCCTTAAGGGAGTGCGTTATGGCGTTTCAAGCTATTTCCCGACGATACCAATGAAATTGCCTGAAACCTCACTACGTGCAATATTACGAATTTCTTAAGAGAAACGATATTCTCAAATATCAAATGATTTAAGCCTTTTTCTTTTTCTACGATCGTTGTTGAACGTTGATGGTATATTATTTCGTCATTTCTCATCCATTTTCCGAGTACACCTTTTGAATTCTCTCTTGGTACCTTTTCTTTCTGGTTCCCTCCTATGCCGCCATTTAGTGAGGGGTAAAAGGGGAGGCTTTTTGTTTTACACAAAAAGTTACCAAGTGGAAAACGACGTGACTCGCGAAAAACGGTAGTGCTCTTGGTAGAGTGAAACTTTTTCCTTTTTTTTTTTTTCATGATTTCTCTACTGTATTATGCACGTGCCTTTATGCATTTCGGTACGACAATCTGTAGCTTGTTCTAGTTATTTTTTTTTTTCGTAATTTACGTTCATAGATGTGAACCAGCCATTTTCACTCTTATTTTGCTACATCGTTTTCGAAATCATTTATTGATCTTTCTATTTTCGCTGGCGTTTAAGATACGTAAGATGTCTCTTAAGACTTGCTATCGCGCGAATACGATTCTCGCTGTGCTCTTTCATTTGGTTGCGCAAGCTGTGACGAGATCTATATAGACATGGGGTAACGTGAATTTTGACTATATTGAAAATCGATGAGCTTCGTTTCTAAGCTCCAAAAGTGTCTCGTCGAGTTACCGACTTTCCTGAGAAAACGTTTCGATTCCATTGGTATGGGAGTCTCGGCATCAGCAGGACAGGACGATAAGATAAACTAAATAAATAATTCAGCGTCCAGTAACGCGAGTACCAGGGTGCCCGGGGGTTAGAGCATTGATAACCTTCTTCACCTCCGTCACGTAGTTGAAGTCTAGTTGCTTCGGACGTATCTTGAATCTTGCCAACTCAGTGTTGCCCCGTCTGGATGGCCCAGTTTACATTGTAGATTTCATATACAAAAAAAAAAAAAAAAATCGAGGAGAGAGAGTCTCCGCCGGACGTTCTGGACCAAGAGAGAAAAAGTTAAAGATATATAAAGACACGATAAACAACGAATAGAAGTAGAAAAATGGAATAACTTTGATATTATTATATTACTGATAAAAAATGATAAGAATCCTATTTTTTGATATGAAAAATTCTAAAACATTCCGGCCAGTGGTGCCGTATTCCATTGGCTACGTCGAGTCTCGTGACTGGATCTTCTTACTGCTGGCCAGAGCATCATCGTAAGAAAAGAACCAGACGGAAAGTGCAGTATCTGTCTTGCACGCCGGCGACGTCGTCCCGACGTCGAAATGAGCCTTAATGACGTCAGTGGCGAATTCCAAAGTGGCCGCGAAACTTGTATCGTTCCAGTCATAAGTTAGCCAAATCTGAAAAATGGTGGTTCATTTCAAGTTCACTTGAAATCCTGTCCAAGATTGCCGTCTTTACAGTCGATTTCAAAAGTATACCAACCGGTACAATCACACGATAAAACCTACCTGTAGACACTCTGATTACAATTGAAATGGTCCACTGATCAGGTTTGTGAAACGCTCGATACGGATGATCGATATATAAAAGAAATTTGCGTTCGATAAATATCCAATGAAATTAATCACAGAAGTTCATATCCAAATGAACTCCATTGGTAAAGCCCCTGAGAAATCGATCGGATCCCATTTATACACCATAGATCAACGCGACGTGCTCTAACGAGAGGCCAGCTGTTCGTTTCGATTGAATTTATCATGTCGATCGAGCGAATCCCGATCGATCGAATAAATAAATAGTGCCCGTTAAAAAGACACTGATGCACACGTAATATTCCGCGCGTAATTTCACTTACAATACAACCTTAAGCCCAGGCATTACATCCGATCTCCTATGTCTCATGTACTAATCGGCTTGGAATGATTAGTGATCGATATTGAACTTACCTTAGTAAGACTGGTAATACAGGCATAATTCTTGCAGGACTACATGGCGCTTTGCGTGTTTCTTTGCGCGTAGTATCGGTAAGAAGCCACTTACGTAACGTAAGGTTCATTGGTGAATTGGATAACTGGACTATAACGCGATATAGCATTGGTAACATACGGAAATATACACAGAGCAATATGCCCGTAACCTATAGACATACTGGAGCCCAGCAATCTACAGTATAGAGTACTTGAGCAATCCACGGCCCACGCCCTTTTGTACGACATACTGGGCCAGTGTGTAAAAAGCCCACGGGGCCCTTGCACACCGAATACAATATTGTTTCTACATGTCCGACATGGCTGCTTCGCCTGTGTCGTCACGATGTTACCATTCTCGCGTGTGCGCATACGCGTACCTCACTGGTCCTTTCTGGCCCTTCGGCACAGTTTCGCGTGGGCTGACGTACTGCCGCGGGAATGCGAGAATGCGAGAATGC
>JARPRG010000293.1:167743-187953 GCA_031001745.1 Hartigia nigra
ACTCGATTAACCATATTGCTTAATCAAATTTGAAAATATTTTCGCGTATCGTGGGGAGCAAGTAAAACTGTTGTCGTATCCCCGACCTCTCCTCTTTAAACCTCGTAGCTAAACTTCCTAATCTAGTTCTCAGCCCGATATTCCCCCTGCCGGAAACTTTTTGGAGTTCTCCTGAAACATGGCTGCAATACTGCGAACCCCATCTAATTCAGTGGCTACGCGACAACGATGGCGACGACATAAACCAATAGTTTGCGACAATTTTTGCTGCTCAAGTAAAAATACCACTGCAAACGCAGTTGCATGCGGTTGATGAAAATGTAATGTCATTGCTTGAAAATCCAGCTAGATGCAATATTGTTCCATATGGCATACATATATGGTATGCATGCATATAATGTGGTTAAAAGTGCAGAATGCATAAGAAGTGAATTATCGTTGCTTATCAGGTTGATAGGTATAGGTATATATATATATATTTTTTTATATATATGTATAAGGGAGAAGTGTTATATTGTTATATTGAGTGTAATCAATGATAAATTTAAATACAGTCCGATGTTCTAGAGGGATTGAAACAGAAATGTTTTTTAAAGCAACTTCGCACCGAGTGGAGGAACCATTTTTGTACGTAAAGCTCTAGGGCGCCTGTAGCGTACTGAGATCTACCTGCACTTATGGCTGATTATTTTCATTTCACGGGTCTCCCTTTTATTTAGCGAATGACACTGCGATAGAAATTGCAAGGCTATTTAGCCTTGCTGGGGTGATGCTATTTTCCTTTTCTTCTCAAAGACGCTACATGTAGATTGGATGCTGCAATTGGATCTGTCTAAGGACTCCTACGACCTATGCTGCATCCTATTTGCATAGCTTTCACCACTTCTCCGTGGATGCTGTATACTTCTTGGAGATGCGATTAGTTTGCCAAATAGATTCACTGGGTCGGTATTGTGATGCGTAAGGGGTAGAATTGATTAAAAAAGGTGAGAACGAACAAGGGAAATCAAAATTGAGATACAGAGGAGAAGAATAAATGGAATTTGACTTTAGCGGTTTTAAAGAGAAAAAAAAAAAAAGAAGAAAAAATTAAACATCCTTGATGATGGTTCCTTTCAAGACGATAAAGAAATATTTTATTAATTATTTCAGAATTGACGTTCCTTGCTCACTAGGGGAATACTGCTTAAAATGTAATTAATTGATGAATTCCCTAAAGTTTTCTATTGCCTGGGATGGCTGATGAGCAGTTAAATACATAAATGGTCCAGATCTTTTAGAACTTAAGGGAAATAAACGCTAATGCCATAAGACCCCCTTTTAATTTCCTTATTTATGCATTCGCCGACGTAAATTTTCCCTCCACTTTCATTCAACAAATCTGTATCTTATCAAGCTTTTAAGAATTTCACAAGTCTAGCATTAATTGGATCATAAGCATGACTTAAGCTATGTTTATATCTAGATATAGAGGTACGTAGCTACGTGTCTGCCAATCAAGAAGGATCTTTCATAATAATAACGAACGGACATATTTTTTTTTTTTCTTTATTTTTATACCAAATAACTCTTGTGAAATTTGAAATAAATTGGACTTTAAATATACTGTTAGGCTATCTATACCTATGCAGGCAGATACGTGACTACGTGCCAGCGAATCAAGAGGGATCGAGGCCGAGGCAAACATCGATTAAATATGGACCCCGGTTTACTTCAGCCCTCGACTACTACGGGCAGCCCTTCAAAACAGCCTTTATTCAGACGAGTTCGGGCATTGTATGCTACTCCGGGGCTCCAGTTAAATATTCAACGCACGAGCAGCTGCCGGCTGCTACACGTACCATTCGTCTTATCGTAGCTCGAGAAAACATCTCGTACCTACGACGCTTCACAGTCCTGTCCCCGGTCCACTTCATCCAATCGAGAAGTACACTTCACAGTTAAGCCTAACGATCCATCCTATCTAGAATTTGATATCTTTATAATATCTGTTCATGATTATCCAGATATATATATATATATATATCAGGTTATCTTTTCTTCCCTATATCTTCATAAGACAGACAGAGAGCACATGAATGTCAGATGAAGTAAATTGAGTGTAAAGTCTTCCTTAACAGACGTTACCTACGTAACGTTCATTTACGTTATATATACAATTGTCGAGTGAAGTGCGAACAAGCGAGAATTCTAGTATCGTTGATAAAGTAATGATTGACATAAGAAATCCTGAATTATATTTCTGAACGCGTACAGCATCCGGTAGCATCGCGATAAAACGTAGCTCCACGAAGATACTCAGCTACGGCTTTAGCCTCAAATCGTTTTCACAACGCCACTTCGTTTACGCGTTTATATTCCCGTCAACCACTTTCAAGCAGTCACGTCACGTAGTCAAGTAAAGTTGCTCGAGTATCCGAAAATACTTGTATTAAGATGAAAGTACAATTTTTCACTCGAAGCCAATGATGTTTCAACGATTTACAAGATTCCACTTAGATACACCGTGGCTTCACGAATCCTTCATGTATATATATATATATATATATCAGCCTTGACCCCGACGGGGTCCTTTACAACGAGAGATTCGTGTATTAATTCGAATTTTCTTTTTTTATATTCTTTCTTTTTTCTCTCTCTCTCTCTCTCTCTCGTTTCTTCAGTCTCTGGGGAAATAAAAAAGCCGTTACCGTAATAACATTATATGACTGGGGTTCCAGGTCCGAGGTGAGTACCCTGGGCCAGTCTTGTAGGGCCCCCGGTTGCATGGCACGTGATGACAAGCTGAATTCCATGGTGTTTGATTATCTCCATCTATCCTTATGGCCCCCATTGCGTTTCGGTATGAGTCCTGCATGTTGGTACCTACTATATTCACTTGGTTTCGAAATTGGATCTTTCTATATTATATTCTCTTCTGAGTTTATGAGTCCCTTTGGGGCCCTTGGACCTTTACCCTTCGCCCCTGAACCTTTCATCCCCTTTACTAACCCTAACTAATCTTTCTGTGTCGAACCTGTTTCAAGATGGCGGATACTCTTTGTAAGATTTAAAGGCTGATTCTTAGCCTTGTTTACTCCTTGGTATTATTTACGTAGGACGGTCCGCTTGTTCAATCGTTTAATGTGTATCGACCTAAAGTGGCGAAACTTTTATCCAATGAATTGGATAGGAAGATTCTTCTTATCGGAAACGTTCTCGATGATAGTTGGACCATGTGTCGATGTGTAATATTGGCGGAAAATTCAAATTTGACGTTTCTCGTTATTCTAGGGACATTTGAATATTGTTGGTTTGTGGTATTGCAGCGAGCTACTAGGAACAAGGTACTCCGCGTCAGGGTGAGTCAAATTAACGTTTTTGCTCGTAAAGCACGCGCGCCATTATATTAGAGTGAAAATTACGCATTATTATCGTCATCAGTATTCGCGCGTAAATGCGGCAACCTGCACGCGATTTTACCATGAAGATTAGAATCGAGGACCAGGTCCGAACGGCCTGTACAGGGTTGCCAAAGTAATATATACAAAAGTCTATTAGGTAAGAGTTAAAGATACTGGAGCATGCGCTGTAATATCCAGCTTTCGAGCTTGTAAACACTTTGTAACGCTTATTGGTGCCAGTGAAAAGTATTGAAAATCCGTTACAGTCAGTAAAGTCATTTAAATTTGACGACTCGGCAATACCCGACAGCCTTCGGAACGCGTTCGCATTTCCAAATGAATTCTACATTGATACCGATCTCTGTGTAACCAATAGTAGAAACAATAAAACTTCGGAAATTTTATAGCACGTACAGTACGCTATACGTGTAGAATAGACATTTGTTCCAGATGGTGCCACAATCATTTTTCCTCAAAAAAAAAAAAAACCTCTATAGCATCCAGCAGCAAATTACGATTTGAACGAATTCAGCGAACGTTATGCCACGTCGACGATCGCTCATTGAATACAGTTCATGGCGAAGTAATTGCCTGAAAAATATCGGTTGGTCGCCTTTATCGATAGGCTGTGTTAGCTTTGGAATACGTAAGATGGTCAAAGCGTGTGTTAATGGCGAATATAGATTGAAATATAACAACTAAATTTGTAAGTAACTTTATTGCTGTAATTTGTCTTTGATTTACACGATTCATATATGTACGCGTCTATAGATAGCTTTATTAACCGAAATTGCGTAATTACAATGACGCGTGTACACAGTTTATGCCTGCAGATACCTGATGCCAGATAATCTTCCTACCTTGTTAATAATTTGAAATCATCCGCGCCACTCTGATACCCAGGGTCCCATAAATCCAAATGCACATCGTATCGAAGTTCGTTGGATTACTCGGGACGAGGATGGCCGCGTGCATATAAATCTTCACTCGTTCTATTCGAATCCGGTGGAATCGGAATCGGCGCCCACGCGCACACGCGTATATTTTCTCTGAATCATCGAAACGACGTCGGCCATGAATTTACGTAGCAACGTACACGTAACCGTAGTACGTGTTTTCTCTTCTCTCATACGTGTTATGCCTTTTTTGTGCGAAGGACGCGAATCGATGGGATTCCTTCTCTCCGTTTACGCAATAAAAGCATACGATTGCGATAGGCGTTAAATAAAATTAAAAAAAAAAAAAAACAAGAATGTTTACGTTGCCTTCAAAAAGATTCATTTACTTATTCAATGACGAAAGGTATCAGAAATTTTGTTCGCTGTGTCTGAGACGTCCAATGGAAATGATCGTCGTGGTCTTATTCGATTAATGAAATTCTCTATTAAAATACTGAAATCCCTAGGAACTACTTAAACTCTCTGTAGGTCTTGCGTTAGTGTTTAACCCCTTATTCAGAAAAGCCACGCCATTCGTTATCTTTACTAAATTTATATTTCATCCAGAAACACGACGACCAACAGGTGCTCTTTCGTATACGACGGCAAGGAGGGTTGGTAGCAATGGCTGTCGTTTCTATTGGGGTTGTGCAATAGAGAAATTTAGACGGGACGACACCGTTCAAGATGGCAATCATTATAAATAACTTAGCAACCCTCTTAGAAGAGCATCTTGCGTAAGGTAGAATAAGGATTTTATAAGGGGTGATGAAAGTAGCCATAATAAATGAGGCAAAAATAATCAAATGGCTTAGTAGAAGGTTTTTTCAAAAAATATGAAGGAATTAACTAATAGGTAATAGAGGTGAAGTGAGTGCCGATCAGAGGGGGTGGTAGGAGGGATAAGAAGATTACTTTCACAATGGACCATCCTTGGGACATTAATTACTCTGACGTAAATCGAACCCTAATTATCACTGGATCCAAGTGATTTTTTTGAATTCCAATAAAATTCGAATAAATTACCAAATGTCTTTACCTTATCAGGTATATTTAGGAATGTAATATTATAATGTATATATGCTCACACACGCATGACTATTACAGGTTTTCCCGTCCGATAAGCACAAATGTACATTTAAGTCTTGAAACGAAAAATGGTCCACTTACCGATATAAAAATGCATATCTCTTTCTTATGCCGTATACGTGTGAATACTATGTACAGTGAAATGGCAGTATGTGATGTAATCGAACTTTTGCCAAGAATCCAGACACGTTGGTACGTATGTGCACATATGCTTGGGATAGTGCATTTACTAGGAACCCAAGTGCCCCGAAGGCTTTCCAGGATTTCAAGAGGACCGTTCGAAAAAGTCTCTAGCGACGAACTGGGAAACCCACTGGCATCAATGCACTCGGCACTCTTACCGTTGCATTGTGACGTTTCTTATATGCAAGATGCAACGTTATCGCGGCAACAGCCAGAAGTTTGCACGCTGATACGTTTACGCGTGACGTTTTTCTCGAGTTCCACGTGTCTTTGAGAAAGACGAACTCGCAACGGAGATTCCGTCACTTACGCTTTTTTTTTCTTCTTCTTCCTTTATTCTCCATGTTTGTCTCCCCCAAACCTTAAAGCCGAACTCTCATAATTCACTAGGTTCCCTAACTCCAACAATCGAGGGGATATTTTGTTATTGGTTTTTTTTTTGGCTCTTTTGATCATTTATTTGATTCTTCATATTATTTCAATTATTCATATTATTTTTTTTTCAACACGCACGTGCTTTAATGTATTGTTGTGACGCGAATCATCGTAACGTCATATTATGGATTTTAGGGGAAAGTTAAACGTATTTATTATACATAATCTTAGGGGTTAAATTCATTGAACTATTGAAAACGTACGGTTTGGTACGGAAAGCTTTTCCGGTACTTATTTCTGTGTGAACGAGGCTTTAATGTCTGGACGAAGTAATTAAACGCTTGAACGTTCTTCACTGATAGGGATAGCAAACTTTGTACAGGAGGTTACTAAGTATTTATCTAACTCTTTTTTTTTTTTTTCAATTTCTTTTTATCGGATACACTACTCGGCTGATAGAAACTTTTTGAACATTTTTAATTGGACTTTTGGCAAGTTTCGCTTCCATACTCCAGCACCGGAAGTACGTTGGTTTTCCAAGTAAAGTATAACGATCCACGTAACTTGAAGTAGCACGTCAATTGACTTTGATCTGGTGCATCGAACGGAATCGATTGCTATTCATAGTTAATGATATATTCTTATTGTACAATACCTTACGTAGTACAAGCTGGGTCAATATATACACAAGTCCAGTTTACAGTCGGAGCGTGAAATTAATTTATCATAATTACTCCAAGTCGTTGAACGACTTAATGACCGACCTACAGTAATCTAATCGTTTGTTCGCACTCACTTCCTGTTCAAGTGAAATTTATTTATGGACTTTGATAAAATTCAATACTTTTGTTACTCGAATTCAGTGTCTCACGATTTCCCATGAAGAATCATTCGAGACTTTTTTTTTCTTTCTTTGAATCAGAAATGCTGTTGGCGTTGGCATATATCTATTGGTACCACTGGTAACCGTAGCTATAGTTTAGCTGTTTCCGGATTCTATAGAATTCTAATAGAGTTTCGTATAATATAATTAATCCAGGAAGTTTGAAACCGTCGAATGCAAATGGCGGAATCATGGTATCCCGCGAACCTGAGAAACACCTCTAATTGCACATTTCTAAACCGTGCCAAATGGTTTGAACAGTTGAGCCACGCCCATGTTGATTTATTTTCTATTTCTCAGGTAAATTATGCAGAATATATATATATATATATATATATATATATATATATATATACCAAGTTGATAGTGTATTAGTTATGGATAGAAAGGATATTAAATGACGACCAAATGATTGGCGAAGCGTGAAGCATGTGGGCGATGTTAGTTCGATTCTTATGACTTAAGTCTAGAATCGAGAATTGATTCTGAGAAAATGGAGTATTATCATAGGACAAATGAATTTGTATGATAGAAAAATATCATTTCCAGGCTTCTTGGTGACCCGTGGATTAGATCTATAGATCCTATTTCAGCTGTTTGGATTAGGATCTATTAGATCTGGGCTTCCCTTACCAATCACGTGGGACTATTAATCATTCCTATCGAATTCTGCCAATTCCCAAGGGATAGCCAAGAGATTTATCTCTGGTAAATATATATTAGCTAGGCGTGACGCTCGTTCTGGATAAAAACTGGATTCCATCTAGTCTCTCTTTTTCTCTCTCTCTCTATGTTTTTTCTTCTTTTCTTTTGTCAGGCATTTGTGTGTAGCCACGAAAAGAAACGTTCAACAAAAGAAATCCATTTCGTCCATTCCGGGCGGGAACCGTCAAAGAGCCCAGCTTCCGTTCTCTTCGTTTTCGTTCTTCTCTTCTTACAATCTGTCTCATTAGGACAGCCAGGACTCTTACTAAGATCCCTCTTCTTGTATAACTTTTGTACTGGTTTTCCAAGAAGGCAACCTTAAGTGCATAATTTCACATTGCGAATTAGAAATCTGTCCTCCGAGCCATATATAGTTGGAACACACAATTGTTTAAAAGTATTATGATTATATATACATTGTACAGATTAATTTCTTTTTTTTTTCATTATAGTTTCCCGTATATCTACTCTGACTGGAAATCTAATATGGCCAATGCATCCCGATAGATGGCCGTAACGAGGTTTACTTCGTGACTGCCTAGAGGAATATGATAAAGTGCCGTTAGCTTTCCAGATTTTGAAAATTATGAGCATAGTGGTCCAGCAGCCATAAATAGCAGCTTTGCGACGTGACGTGTCATTCCAGGAGCGTATCTACGCTGGATTGATTTAATCATTGGCGGCCATTTGTCACACGTCTCGATGCCTGCTAACGCGAACGTCGTTTCAGGATAACCCAGTCTCTATATCGAAAGCCTATCCCAACCCTCTAACAACCCCTTGACCGAACGGCCGTCTCTTTCGTTTAAATGCCTCTCGTATAGATAAGCGTGACCCTGCCCCTCCCCCGTGACCTTTGACATGGCACGTTTTGGACACAGCAGCGTTGGCTAATGGACATTCGATTGTCAACGCGATTCTCCCTTTCCATTTCATTTAGCAAAAAATTTGTACCGTCACACCTACCCTCTATCCACTTCCATACACCAACCCTTTATGAACAGGAAAAAAAAGGTGGATGGACGTAGATAAAAAATGAGACGTCATGACTTCTTTCCCTCTTGTTTCATTTCCCATTTTTTATCCATTTGTATTTTTTGGTCTTTAGCAATGATTTCTTTGTCTATTGGTTTTCGCTTTCTTATGTGGTTATTAAAAGAAGGTGGCAGGCAAGTAATTTTGAAAGAATTTCTTTCGTGCACCCTCAGTCACGGGATATTTACCTTCGGCCCTGTAAATTCCTGTATTTCGTAATGGTCTATCCACAGGGTGGAATTACCAAGTCAGTGCTGATTACTCAAAGAGGGAATTCAATTACGTAGCGTGGTTAAGGGAGAGAGACGCCCTTTTCCTTAGGTAACATAATCGCCCTGTCTCCATATCTAAATAAAATTCTCAAACTAAGCGTTTCGAAATTGCCGCGTCGCAACGTCCATAAAAACAAAATTTACGTTCATGAAAGAGGTCCAAGATCAGTTACAAAGAAAGAAAGAAAAAAAAAAAATTCAACGTTTCACGCTTGGAGCATCGCGACGCCATAACATCATTCAACCACTTTATATCACGCAATTCGCAATAAGCATTTTCCGCAATAGACTTCGTTATTATTTGCATCTGAAATTTTTTGCCAAAAATTACCCCAGTGGTTACGTCATCCGCGTCACAGTAACAATTCCCAGCCTCCCTTAATTTTTATCCCCTTAAAGATGACCTGTCACTTGAAACACGCTCCCTACGACATGCGATAGTCATTTTCACACCGTTATGCGCTAAACAAAAAAAAAAAAGGCGCACTCAGCCACTCCAGTACTCACGCACCTACGAGCTCACTCGGTCACGCACTTATGCTAAATATTTATCTCAATGTTACGTGACTGGCATACAGTGGAACCGTACAGTACGAAGACAATACCGAGAAAGATTTCTTGCACGAACGCGGCTTTCAATTATAGATTAGACCGAGGATGATTTCACGTCTATTTCCCTCGGGAGAAAAAAAAATTGTAAAATTATTCCAAACGAACAAAAAAAAAAGAATATATTACCGATAGATATACCAGTGACAAGATAAATATAGGAATTTCGTAAAGCGGTATATGGTATGGATCTATTAGTGAACACGATGAAGTTATTATATACACGGAGACAAATAAGTACAAATCCAGGATGAACAAAATGATATGATCGATATCGAGAACGTGGTTCAGGAACGTATCTATCTACGGATGACTGGTCCAGTGGGTTGGAGCGAGTACTCTCTGATGCTGGGCTTGGGATATGTAGATCCCATCTGAATAGATGTCTCCATTCTCTCGATGGATCCATAGTCTAACTGACATTGTTAAAGTCCGTATATGTATTCCTATACGCCTGTGACGTCAGGTACCTTTCTGCATATGCTGCTATCAATGCAGGTGGGGAATTGCATGCATCCATTACGATGACAGAGTGCATTTTGCACTGAGTACTATCTAGATACGGCTAAAAGGGTATATCCTTCTCGTTGCCATCATTCTTTTTTTTTTTCTTACAATTTCTAAGAATAAATCTTACCCTTTGTTATAGGACATTTCGTTTCCTTTTTTTCTTAGCTTTACGTCAGTTAAATCGTGCGGGACTTCCGCCGCGGTTCGTTACTAGCACTAATGATTTGCATACGTCCTGTATACATGTATATACCTTTTAGACAATTTGGATCGTGTCTGTTTTTCTTTCTGGATCTTTTGAGGTACTATTTTTGGGATCCTCTTAAACTGATAGCCGAAGTGCATCCGATAGATGCATGTGCATGATACAGTGCTTGAGTGGTTTGCAGGCAACACTCCCTACGAGCCAGACAAGAAATATAAAGAGTGTATATAGATGCGTATATATATATATATATATATATATATATATATCCTGGATAGTATTCTGTGGAAGATCGAAACCGCCCTGGTTTAACTTTGTTCAACGAGGTACAGTCAATTGCACAAGAAGTGTATCTTCATCCAGAAGGGATCATCACCCAGTTGGCGCCGCCATAACCGATAGGCAAAAATCGTGGATTGAAAATATCAATACCAACTTTCAAGTTGGGTATTAGAGTATCGGTATACGTTGAGAGATAGCACTTTATAAAATAGGCTTGAAGTCTTCCTATTATCGCTCGATCTTGGAATGATATAGGGATATTCGATCCAATGGCACGTCTCTATACCTATCTCTTTTTCCCTAATGTTATTGGATCTCTTACGTGTATCCAGAACTCCCGAATACCCTCAATATCTTGGGGAATAAATTCGACTCGATTTTATATACTTTTCGAAGGCTGTCTTATCTGTCTAAGAGAAATGAGAAAAATTTACTAGCTATACAAACTTCCTAGAATTGCAATACCAATCAATGTAATTGGATGATTAAAAAATTCTAAAATCTCAAGACTAAATAATCAACCATCACCTATATTATATATATATATATATATATATATATAGCTATGCACATTTTTATGTGCCATCCAACGGTAGTTGGATGCCTGACGGTTACTATGTCTAGTCCCATATTTAATACCAATGTTGGTACCCCTGTTACCAACTACACGCGACGATTCTCCAGTTACATTACCAGACGTACTGTTTAAATACTTTTTGTTGTTCTATCTTGAAGTCCGTGCCATAATCGACCGCAGGTTTCGTTCTTCGATTGTAGAAACGTCGGCACGGAGAAAAAAGACGTAGAATTACGAGTGAAATTGAAAGAGAGTTGACCGCGCATCGTTATTAAGATAGAGAGAGTAGGAGTAAATATAACTGCGGAAGTTGGAGAAAAAAAAAATATAATGACGTGCTATACAGGTTCTTTCATCGAGGGCCGCCGCCGCCTCCGCCGCCACGTACCGTCAAGCACTGGATGCATCCGTGATTAACGTCGAGTGGATCCAATCAGTTAAAATAACAAGGGGAGAATTTTGGTGGGATCGATTTTCAAAATAAGTATCCATACTCGCGTGTACCATGCATACGTATTTACGTAGCGTTTCGTGAGTCTTCGCTGGTTATCTCTTAATGGACCACCACACGGTCACGTATCGTAGATTATGAGATGGAGGAAGAAGTCAGGATTTTTTTTTTTTTTTTCATATGGATGAGAAATCGTTCACGCTTTTAGTACCAGCTTGAACATCGGTAAATTATTTGCCATTCCCCATTAAAGATTCCCTGCTGTGATTGCCACTCGTCACGCGTAATCATTCTGTAGGATTTGTATAGCCTTGAGCGGTTTATGTACGTACGTTCACGTGTGGACATTACGTATGACGTGGTTCCCCAGTGTTTCAATGGGAATTGCGTGAAAATGTCTTGGGAATTTAAGCATCGTTTGTATGTCGCTCTTACGTTTTTGGATATTCGCTATACGATCTTGCTGTTATACTGCTGATAGGATGGATATAGGAATTGTAGGCTAGGTTCAATCCAGTCGCGAATTGGAAACGGCTATAGTAGCCAATCACATCGATATATCAGTGTATCCGTTTCCGGCTGTCGAACTGCCACTGCTACTAGTTCCCAATGGCTGGAGAGACAGTGGCGTAGGATTCTAGTAGTAATGGCGAGGGACAACCAGTGAGATTAGAGTGAACGTGTGTGTGTGTGTCAGGCTCGTTCGGGTAGAGATAACTCAGCTGCAGACGTTATCGGAGTGGTGTTAGTCATGGGGAGGATTCTGTCTTATCAGGCGTATCGGCTATAGAAAATTGTGGTTTTGAAAAAGATTATTACGATGCTCTAAATATCTACTAGGAAATCTGTTTATCGACTTGGTCCAGTTTATAGGTTGGGTATTGTTCTATGGAGAATTAAGGAAACGCGGTTGATGTGTGATTACGAAAAAATAGTTAAAAAATGTTGGGATCGTTCTGATAATTAATTTTTTGTGTTTCAGGTGTAATTGCTGGGAAGTCAATCTGTTGGTGGGAGGACTTCAGCACCCTGGAAAGTCATCAGCCTCTTCTAAAAGATTTTGAAGAGAGCTTCAAGTACCCTAGCTGGGAGTTCAGTAGGGGGTTGCTGCATCCTGAAAAAAATTAACGATGAGCTAGCAAGATGGTGTGGTTAGGGCAGCATGTGCTGCTTGCTTGGCCATGGCTGTGGCTGTGGTTCCTCGCAGCCACGGCAGGCATCCCTTCGTACGGTGCTTCCATCGCCACGTTGGTACCAGGAACTGGACCGACGGAAGCTTCATCCTCGCAAGAGTTCCGATTCACTCAGTCTCTGTACAATGTTTCCATACCAGAGAACTCCATAGGTAAGACGTTCGTCGTGCCCGAGGAGAAGATGGGTATAAGATTAGGACCGGTAGACCCCGACGTCGAGGTAAAGTTCAAGATAGTGGGTGGCGACAGGGAGAAATTTTTCAAAGCCGAAGAAAGGACTATTGGTGACTTTTGCTTTCTATTGATACGGACTCGTTCGGGTAATGTGGACGTGCTGAATCGTGAACGCAAGGAACGTTACGTGCTGGAAGTGCGGGCGACGTCGACAAGGCGGGACGGAAAGAACAAGCTCGTCATCCTTGAGGCAGATACCACGGTGGTGGTAACGGTGCTGGACACAAACGACCTCAATCCTCTATTTTACCCAACGGAGTACGAGGAAACCGTGACGGAGGATACGCCACTTCACAAGAGCATCCTCAAGGTCATGGCAGAGGATGCTGACCTAGGTAGGAACGGTCAAATTTATTACAGCTTCGCCGAGGAGACGGAACAGTTTGCCGTGCATCCGGTCAGTGGAGTCATCACCCTGACGAGACCATTGAGGTACTCCGAGAGGGCGATACACGAGCTGGTGGTCCTGGCCAAGGACAGAGGTGCTCTATTCCGTAACGTGGGTTCATCTCGCGCCAGCACGGCCAGAGTGACAATCAAGGTGCGCCAGGTGAATCTTCACGCTCCTGAGATCTACGTACGTCACCTGCCGGACATCCTGGAGCACTCGAATGCTGATATATACGCTATAGTGCGGGTAGTCGACCATGACGAGGGCGTGCACGGGGAGATCGCTAGTCTGGAGATCATCGGCGGCGACCCGGATGGACACTTCAGGGTGCGGCCTGCTCAAGAGACCGGTGGCAAAGCAGGCGAGTATAACATTGAAGTTCTCCACCTGCTTGACAGAGAGACTATGCCCCAGGGTTACAACCTTACACTGCGTGCCGTCGACCGGGGTATACCTCAGCGATTTAGTTACAAATCCGTCCCGGTTCATCTCGCTGATCTCAATGACAATGCTCCGGTGTTCAACCGTGAGATATACGAGGTCAAAGTACCGGAAACGGCACCGGTTAATACTGCAGTGATAAGATTGAAGGTCACCGACGCAGACGAGGGTAAAAACGCTTTGGTCTTCCTGGAGATCGTCGGCGGAAACGAGGGTGGTGAATTCTACGTGAATGCTGATACTGGGATGCTGTATACTGCTGTACCATTGGATGCTGAGAAGAAAGCGTTCTATACCTTGACTGTATCAGCTATAGACCAGGGTAACACTGGTACCAGGAAACAATCATCGGCCAAGGTCAAGATTAATGTGGTAGATACAAACGACAATGATCCCATCTTCGAGAAGTCAGAGATGCTCGTCTGGATCGATGAAAATGAACCAGCTGGTACCTCAGTGGTGAAAGTGACGGCAAAGGACAAGGACTCGGGTGAAAATGCATACATAACCTATAGCATTGACAATATAAAAACAGTGCCCTTTGACATCGATCACTTTTCCGGTATCGTGCGCACCAAACAAGTCTTGGACTACGAGACCATGAAGAGAGAATACTTACTTCACGTAAGGGTGAGCGACTGGGGTCTCCCTTATCGCAGACAAACCGAAATGCAGTTACGGATAAAATTAAGGGACGTAAACGACAACCGGCCTCAGTTCGAAAGAGTCGATTGTTCAGGTCATGTGCCACGTTATCTGCCAATAGGATCGGAGATCATGACAGTGTCAGCCATTGATTTTGATGCCGGAAATATCATAAGCTACAGACTCGTATCCGGAAACGAAGATGGTTGCTTCTCTCTGGATTCTACCAGTGGCGTTTTATCAGTAGCCTGTGACCTGATGGACGTCAAGGTAGCCGAACGAGAGGTCAATATTACTGCCACAGACGGTACCCACTTCGCAGACGTAACTAGGGTTCACGTTCATCTGGTTAATGCTAAGAGAAATCTTGGTTCACAAGCCAGGTTACTCACGGACGAGAGTGGAGCCTTTGAGTGCCGTGATACGGGCGTGGCACGACGCCTTACTGACGCGATAGCATCCGCTGAGAAAAATAACATGCCTGGACGCGATGATGAATACACGATGATGCCAAGTCGCTACGGGGAGAACGTGCACGCCCCGGAATTTCTCGACTTTCCCAATGAAATAAAAGTCAACGAGTCTGTACCCCTAGGTACGGTTTTGGTCAGGTTACGTGCAAGGGATCGTGATCTTGGTTACAACGGGAAACTTGTTTTTGGAATTTCTGCCGGAGATCGTGACTCTGTTTTTGGATTGGATCCCGACACTGGCGACTTGAGTATCATTGGTTACTTGGACAGAGAACGGGAGAACGAGTACTTCCTGAACGTGAGCGTTTATGATCTTGGAAAGCCGCAAAAATCAGCATCCAGGATCGTACCTATTACGGTACTCGACGTTAATGATAATGCACCGAAATTCGAAAAGGCACTAGCTAGTTTTAAAGTTTCCGAAAATGCACTCAACGGTACTACCATCTTTCGGGCCAATGCATCGGATGCTGATCTGGGTGAGAATGCCAGGATCACGTATCTGTTAGCTACGGAGACCAATGACTTCAGAGTGGATCCTGTGACTGGAGTGCTTAGTGTATTTGGCAAGTTGGACAGAGAGAGACAGGAAGTTTATGAATTGAAGATCAGGGCACAGGATAACGGCGGTGAGGGTACAGATGCACCGCCCTTGCACTCGGATGCACTTGTCAGAGTGACTGTCGATGATGTCAATGACAATGCACCCACCTTCGCTCTACCTAGTTACACTGTCAAGATCCGGGAGGATATACCTGTCTGGAGCGTTGTCGTTGTAGTCAGTGCTACTGATCCTGACGAGGGACCTGGTGGGGACGTTGAGTACTTCCTGTCCGATGACATCGACAGTGAAGGATTCTTTAAAATTGACAAAGTCTCAGGAACCATTCGTACCACCCAGGAATTAGACTTTGAGGAACGTCAAGTTCACACCCTGACCATCCTTGCCGTTGATCGTGGTGATCCGTCATTGTCCTCGGAGACGATGGTCGTCGTCGAGGTCGTCGACGTTAACGAGAATCTCCATGCACCAGTGTTCGACGATTTTGTGATATCCGCAAGTGTCTTCGAGAATCAACCAATCGGTACTCTGGTGACGACTGTACGAGCTAAGGATGCTGATCCACCTGGTGGAGACTCCAGAATCGGTTACAGCATCCGGGGTGGTGACGGCTTGGGATTCTTCTCGATCGACGATGAAGGTAGGACAACATTTATTTTTTCTTACTCTTCTCTTTATCTTTGATTCACCAGGTCGATGATCTCCATGATTTTTATTTATCTTGACGATTTCTTTGATGACGGAATGAGCACCGATTCATTATCCTTATGAACATGTCAACGTGGACGGAGTAAGTCTGACTCGATTCAGGGATCGGAATTCATATCCATAAAGCAATAAATCGACTCTAGTCAATTAAGCTGGATATTCCATAGCTGCTCAACTGTCTTGACCGTAATAAAATGGCCGACGCTCCTAGACCTTCTGGAGTGACGAGTCACCGGCCCAACCCTAGACCCTCTCTTCGTAACCCGTCAGAAGCTCGTCTCTGTGAAGTACCGCATCCGATGCACTCTGTAGCTGTTTTATTGGAATGCATAAAGTCCTTCGGTCCGTTGCATTTCCGACAGGTCAGAAAATCAAAGAAACTTTAACGTCTTCCGTTAGGCGGTACCAGTGGATGCAATTTCTTGTTGAAATTTATTTCTAACTACTGACGTCATTGTGCTGCACATTTTACAGGCGCAATGCACTCTCCGTATTCGTTCAATGCCTTCCAATAAATGCATCGCTGAAAATCCTGGGTATACCTATGAACTGCCGCTATTCATTTCATTACCGCAAATTTATTTGAGACCGTCAGCTCATTTGCCAGTGCACCCAGGGTATACGTGCAACGTAACTTTTCTAGTTGCATCGCTCCCTTGGCTGTCCATATTTTACATCCCTGAGACGGTCAATTAGCCAGGTTGCTCGTTCGACCCCGTAAAAATATAGTACGTACTATATAAAACGTAGCGTCAATCTGCTTGTAATTTTCGATTGATTGTTGCGCCTCCTTTATCCGCATAAGCAACTTTATGCACTTCTCGTAGACCCTGTCTATTCATCCTTGCTATCCTGGTCGCATCAGACTGCTTCCCAGGGGTATTAATTTTGCATTACTTATTACGAACCCTTCATCCACACTGTCGCTCCTGAATTTATATCTTTTATCCTCGACGCACTCTAGTGCAACTAGTTACGCAGTGCACGGAAAGTGCATACAGAGTGCAACGCGTTAACAGCACCCAGCCCAAAGGCAATCGCGTTATATTCACTATTTATTGTACATCCTGCAACCGTATAGCCGATTTGCAACTACAGCCAATTTACTCGCGGTTAACATTGGCCAAATTCAATGCACATGACTATCGGTGCATTATTTAATTAGTTATCCAGCATCCGATCGATCATTATACTCTCACTTTGATATCAATGTAATTGCACGATTGCCATTTTCCACATAACAATACGTCAACTCTCGCATCAGACTGATTAATAATTTCCTGGAACGTACCTTACAACCCAAGTGCAATTGCCTTCCGTTGCACTTTGGAAAATATTTCTCATTGTCAGCGTTGCATTAGCGGATCTCTCATAAGACGCGCCGATCCACTCCGGATTCCCACTTGCATTATACGCGGCACCAAGTGAATCCAGTTTCTCAAACCCGGTCATTATGTCTCCACTGCTATTAAATTAAAAGTTAATAAACCTAATTGTATTACGGGACCCCGAAAACCTTTTACGACCTTATATTAAATTTCTCTCGGCGGCCTTTTGTCGGACGCTATAAGAAATCGCTTGTCATTCCGTTTAATGGCTAATACCACATGCGCGCATCAGTTACGCTGTCTATATTGTGACACGTTCATGATAGTTATTTCATTCATTGTACAGAAATCGCGGAAATATATCTCTGTAATAATAATAACAACAATGACAGTTATAATAATCCACGTGATGCACCGTAATCCCATCTGGAGATTTCATATGTTTCACAGGTCGTTACAAGGTACTGTTAATACTTAACGTTCCGTCATTTCTTTATGTATTTTTTTTTTTCCCCTTTTAATTGGACAAAGATAGTTGAGTGTCTTTGGGTTATTTTAAACGAGCCGTTCAACATATTCCGGAAAAGATGGCGCTCGTGCGAGTTAGCTATAGTTAGTTGTGTATCGATCTTGTGAAATAGGAAAGAATGCGTGGAAAGTGGAAGAAATGAAAATATTACCATTCGACGCAATACTATGCATATTCAAGTGGACGTTAATATTCATAAGTTTTCCTGTGATAATATAGATGGTTCTCTTTATTATGACTGTATCCATTTAATTCACTAATAAGACGTCCAATCATTTATCATGATAGTTTCAACGTTTACGTATTAGGATTACTAGGCTATAGTACATTTTTAATATTTTTTGCTTTATCCTCCTGTTCCTTATTGACGATCAGCCTCGCCCATCTAACCAGTCGCTGTTAATATATTCCACGATAAAGTTCCTGACCTTATCTACTTCGATGACCCTGTCAGATCAGCTGAAGTGTTGACTTACGAAAATTGATGGACGGCACGAAATCCATTTGCCACTAATTGTCAGCTCGTCCGACATCGTAGACGGCGAAGATACACGAACAGTTCAAGCTGTACTTACGTAACTGAAGTGTTGGCCAGTTCTATTGTCAATGGAAATTACCTTAATCGTTTACCTTCGGCATATCTTAGCAATGAATTCATAGGGATACGAAGAACAAGAATATCATTGCGCAAAGGAGATACCGTCTAACGGTACAAAATTATTATAATTTTAATACATGCGATCAGTCATTGCTCAAGACGTACAAGTTGGTCCAGTTTGATGAACGATTGATAAGATCATTGGAGTATCGATTTTTTTCTTAAAAATTATGGAACTGTCGAAAATCATCCAATTCCAATTTTTCTTATCAGACTCACTCATGTACCATATTTATACTTCATTTAAAACTGATGGCTTACTAAGTATCCGATAAGAAGTTGACACTTCACGGCTCGAACAAGTATTAAAGATACGTTGGCATATATCGCACCTGCATTGTCTCCATTAAAGCAATTACCGAGCAAAGGGTTAAGAAGTGGCTATTCTCCGATACACGTGAGATCCATTAGACGAAGAATTTCAGGTATTTTCAAAGACAAGTGGCGGTGTCTCTTGAGCGTCACGAAAACGTACGAAGATAGCCGAGCGGTTGTAAGGGAGTGAAGGGAAGTCTCAAGGGCGATACAACGCACTCCGAATTCCAAAGTAATCCAATTCCCAACGCGGTAAGATTGTTTGCAAAAAAAAGATTACAGTTTATTTTCAACACCCAGGCACAAATTGAATTTAACGAAAAATCGATTAATCCCAATTACACAGTCTCCAATTGCTATTCCTCGCGACACTTTCCTCCCGCTCTTCGATTCTACATTTTCTTTAGGAACTTCAAACATTTCATTCAGCTTTGATTTTTATACTTGCAAGAGCAACGTAACGATGACACGTGCCTTTGAGTTTTTATATAGGGCCAAAAAATTGGCTATACCCTTGTACGTGTTTCTTGAGAGTCAATCATCCCTACATCTGCCTCTTCTGTTTCTTCAAGATATCACGATCTTCCATTTCAGTAATAAACCACCCCAGTTCTCCCACACTCCTATACTTATACGTATACTCAATTCTGTAGCGTCTATTGAGGATGGTACATAAAGCCTGTACCATCGAGAAGCTGTAAGTCAATTTGGCGAAGCCATCGTTTTCGCATACGACCACTTTGTTTTTTTTTGTCAATCCTTAAGTGTCTATTAGCAAGAGAAGTAACTATAGATATAGGAGGGGATTGTGCAGGGTGTGCTAGGAATTTTGTAACGAACCCAAGGGCGACACCCTCTGAGGGTGGGTTTCGTGTAGGAGGGTGGAGAAGACTTCATCGAGTGAGATTCTTACCAAGAATTTTTATCTTTTTTTTTTCCTCCTCGGCATCCCTCTTTAAATCTTTCAAGGCGACGTCACGACCTTAAGGTACTCTATCAATCCGATTAAATTTAGTATCCATCTTTTTTTAGCATCGTAGTCTATTTCTTTTTTGCAAAAATCGTTTAGACGTTAAATGAACGGTTTATTGGTTTTTTATTTAAAGCGTAACGAATAGATATACCTATAGAGTAATTTCAACGTGCTATAATTATTAACTCATTTAGTGGTCGATCTCGTAAACGTTATTTAGACGGGAGAGAAGGTCTCAGCCGCGATAATGCAGATAGATGTAT
>JARPRG010000293.1:188053-303065 GCA_031001745.1 Hartigia nigra
TCATTTAGTGGTCGATCTCGTAAACGTTATTTAGACGGGAGAGAAGGTCTCAGCCGCGATAATGCAGATAGATGTATATCATATATCTGACAAGATAATAATTCCTTCAGTTTCGTTACTTCTCCCAAATTGTTAATAGTTAATTGTTACACTAAGATATATATATGCACTTTATACGTTCTTCGTGTACCGTTTGAATAAGTCTGTTATAAAAAATAGGGATATAAGATTTAAAGAAATTGTACTCTTATCAGAACGACTACTCGGGTTCCTTTAGCTTTTGGCGGCAGTCGCGCTTGAGTAGCGCATAGAGTAAGACGTGGGGGAGAATTTCTCGTTCGTCCAGCATATTTTTGTTGTCTTTAGTTTATTTTATCTGGAAATGGCTTTTCGTGCACGAAATGAATTATCTTGGGCGTGGAAGGATATAAATAAAGAGGAGAAGAGATTATGGGTAGGATGGATCTCGCACGTGTGTACCACTTGGTATGTTGAAATTGTTGGGTATATGGATTGTGAAGTTAAATAAAATATAATGACTCCTCTTTTCGTATTTGCATATCGTATGAAAACTCGTGAGGACCCATTGCTTTTGTGCGGATCCCTCGATTTTCGTGGAATTTGGAAAATTGAACGGGTAAGCAAATGTGTCGCGTATATAAAGCCCCGTTTAAACATTATGGCGGAATTAACAGAGGGTCGCACCTCACCGCTAACGAACCGTCGGGAAAACGGGGTTTACTGACCACTTGCCAACGTGTGTGTCATGTTTGCACGGTCGCTCGGCAATTGCGGAAATATTTGCACTCTAAGGGAAACAAAAAAGGTCGAGGTAAAAAAATTCCTAGTTATTGCGTGCGCAAGAGAGAGAGAGAGAGAGAGAGAGAGAGAGAGGAGGTGAAAAAGTGTCTTTAATATTGGTAGAAAACCGTAATTAGCATATACTCAAACTTTTTAATCTCGTAAACAGTAATCTAACCTAACCTACGTGCAGGTTTGAATGAATCTTTTTATGGGATTTATTATGAAATATTAAACAAAAAATGTACTTCTACGTAGCAAGAGGAGTTATTGAATGAAAAAAATTAAATTAATTACTTCTTCTGACTTTAATTAATCTTTCTATTGCGTCACGCGGCTTGTATTTTTTGTCTTTATACGGTTTTACTAATTCTGTTGAAAGTTCACGGTTTAATTTGGAAAATTTCTATGGCACAAAGTACCGGCTACGTGTCTCGTAGAAATTGTCGGAATTTCAAGAAATTCTATTTATGTACCTTTGAGGGAAACGCCACTGAAATTCAAAGAGCATACGAAACGTAGTTACAGCAGTCAATAGATTTTCTTGAATGTTCCCTCTCGATATTAACGTATCCCACGGGAGTCGGGATTCTAGGCATAAATCATATTAAGAAAAAATTCGATTCCTGTGGAATTCAGGATGTGAGGATTAACCATGTAATATCAAAGAAAAAAAAAAAAAATACATCAATAAACGTAGACAGAATTGCATAAGAAAGTTATCTCGAAGTTGTTATATGGAATATTTTGATTTTCTTCTCCACAAACCGCTACCGGCATTCAATGGACCGACTGAAGATCTTCCCACGACACCGTTGATCCTCCTATAAAGAAATGTAGTTACGATTAATAAATCGTCCTTAAAATTACGAAGTGCTAATTAAAAAAAAAAAATGGTTTATCCAATTTCAAGAATTCCAATACACCAGGTACCTATCCATTTCATGTAGCTAATCATAAACCACGGTAGCCAAGTTCATCACGTGGCTTTCTATTATCTACTTAAATTATTCATAAATTGTACATTTCGGTAGTACCAACACCGACGTCAAACATTTCACTTAGCATCCAATTACGAGTCACGTAACGCGCCACGGGTTTTCTCCAGGAATTGTTGTCCTCGTAAAAGCCAGACTTGTTCATGGACCTGGACCACTACGTGCTGAGGATCATCGAGGTCGTTGAAGAAAAACCACATAGAGAGAGAGAGAGAGAGAGAGAGAGAGAGAGGTGGTAGAGCCTAACCTGACTAAAGATAGTAACTGTACTCTGGTGTAAAATATGAGAAAAAAAGAATGATAAGATACATGACGTCATAGTTATTACTTACCAGTGGTAATAGCACACTGGGACAATCGACAAAGGACACTGTGAATACTTTGACGTCTTAGGATAATACTTTTTTTTCTTTTTTTTTCAAACCTCCATTCGCAACGACCTTATTCCCATCTGCATCCACGTAATTGTCACGGTGCTACAAAACTGTCTGTATATTACATATGGCTTTGTAACCAGAAGGTGAAAGACACGAGTCACGGGGTAAGATAGCAACCAGACTTCTGAGGGTACATTAAGGAAATGCCTCTAAAAGTGACATAGGACAATGCACAGTAATTATGAGTCTTTTGTCTGTTACGTCTGTTAGGGTTTGCGTACTTCTTAGAAGGGATGAAACAACCCTTGGCAATGGAAAATCCATGAAGTTGGCTTTGTATCGTCAATGTGTACGAAAGGCGAATTAGAAATGTTCGTGATGAAAGTCTCATGAATGATTCTGAAGACAGATCTGTCGTCACTATTTCGTCATGTAAAACGTGTATACGGTGTTTCTTGAGGAACCTCTTCCTATCTTCTAGAGGAATGAAGTGGTCTGTAAGTCGTGAACGTTGCTGGGTAGGTTGATAAGGCTTGTTTGAATTTTCAAATGATACTTGCTTGGGTACTGAGTCTCAATTTCGAGATGAGTATTTGCGAGAAGCAAGGATCGAGATAGTTTATAGAGTATAGACGTTAGTGCGAGAGAGAAGGATATAGAGCAATTTATTAAGGTATAGGATAATAAGGTATAGGGAAATACAAATACAAATGTCCCAGACTGATGGTAATTTAATTTATCGTAAATGGTATTAGAGTCAGAAATAGAAGTTAAGTGTAGAAATAACAGAAAGAGAGAAAGAGAAAGACTACAGCGTCATTAATGTTGAAGGGTCAACCCGGTTTTACCTATCGACTGAAAATCAGCAATATTTGTCAGACACCCTGTATATCGCGCACGGAAGAAAACGCCTTAAGGGTCCTTACGTGGAATGGGGTGGAAATAAGGGAGAATAAGTATACGATGAAGCTTGACGGTAAGAGAATCCGGCTGAAAGTGATGAAAAAGGAATGAGAAAGGAATGATGGGGAAAAAGGAAGGAATGATAGTCTGCGCTCGTTCATTGTTTCAAGAGTTTCTGAACTGTCTGTGCGTGTGCTGCTTTTTCCCCTGGCGCACCTCCTTAGTCCCTCGCGTCGCGTGACGTCACTTCCGCCGCCCTCGCTCTCTTAATCTCTCACTCGCTCGCTATCCGCCCTCTGCTCTCCGCATAAAACCGGTACTCCTCGTTCGTAACTGCATTGAATACTGTATTCCTTACTCCATGCTGCATTTAACTGACTGTACAGGGTGTGGGCAGCGATTCAGTACTTGGGATTAGATTTTACTGAAAAATGCATACCCATCTCTGTGTTCTCTATATTTTTCTTAGCATTCTTCTACTCGCTTGTTCCTTCCATTCTTTGGCCTCTTATTCGCTTTATTTTCTCTTGTAACTTGTTCTCTCTTCACTCCCACGTATCCGGTACGGATTCCAACTTGAAGCAGTCGATGGCTATGTGCTAGAATTTCTGATTAACGTTAACGGGTATCGAATATTAAGATTTTTTAAATTAATGGCCATTAATGTGAAAGTGTTAAAAGTACCTTGAAATAGATATTTGAAACTTCTTTTTTTTTTTATATTTTCACACTTTGACTTCAGTACATTTTTTGTGGTTTTTTTTTCTAATGGACATGTATGCGTGTGATTAGTTAGAAAATCAATTAACCCAAATTCGCTGGAGCGTACTTAAACACCTGCTGGTGTGGGATAGGTTGTGGAGCGTACAGTGTAGCTAATGACTAAAGGTTGATTTATCAACCAACGACCTTATGGCGTAATCAGTGAGTTTAAACGTCTTACCGGTTATCATTGTTTCCATAGGTTCGAACGACCTTTCGACAGGAACAATCGAAGTGCCTCTCGTAATTCAGAAAAAAAAAAAAAATGAAAACGAAATTAATCGTCGTGTACTGTTCGTTTCAAAAAATACATAATAACAGCTTGATAACAGGCAACGTTGCGAGAGGTAAATAAAAAGTGCTTAATTCCTCCTTACGAATCAATAATGCAAATCGTTTCTAGAGGGAAGAAATGCCTTTAATTTGATTACCGAAAGACCCAAAAAAAAATCAATTGGGTCCTGCGAGGGTTCGCGTGAGTAAATTCATCATCTCGAGGTCTTCGCCGTGGTTTGAAATTGAAAACGGCAGGTGCCTGATATACGTATAATCTGCCTTTTTTTATCCTATAGGTACCGTCTCTTATTATTTTCTTTATTAAAAAGAATACAAAGTATCTTCCTGAATTTTATCAGGCTACGCAGCATCCGAACCTTTTTTTTTCACTTGGTATTGAGATCGTATAAAGCCCTAGTATCTATAAAGCTTTAGTACTTTATGTACAGGACGCTGCTAGAGATCTCGTCGGCAAAACGTCATACAAGTGTACTAGATAAACTGCACCGAATGGAAAATGCCTGCAGCAGAATGCAGTGATGAAACAAAAAAAAAATGCATGATGCATAACGGCCCATCAGTCCTCTGATGGATGATCCTGTAGTTGAACAAGTCTTGCACTCTCGAGATGCAACTGCATACACGTTACTACCCACTTGGTCCGCTGTTCACTTTTCGTTTTCTTCAGTTGGCTAACTTTCAGTTTCCTCAACTGCATATAACCTCTGCATGCATTGTTGCACGAAGTTGCATATCTCAAGCTGATGCCGCGATACTCTTGCTGTTGTAACTGCTAGGACCTTTTTTTTTTCTTTTAATGCGTTACAAGATTTTTGCATGCTCCTTTAACGTTACGTGCACTTTGCGCCGATGCAGGATCCTGCACTAGGCTGTAATTAATATTTCGAATACGACCGTTCGAGACGGCTCGACCCACATCCGTTACACTTTCCGGAAGTGGCTACTTCCAGCTGCTGCACCCTTTGCTTTATTCTGCTCTACCACTACCCGGATCCTATGGCGGATCGAGTTCGTAGAACCGATCGAGGAACCGGTTTCGGGACGTATTCGACCACGTGAATGCCGTGCGGACGCGGCTTTAGCCTTCTTGCTCCTTGCTAACACGGCTCATGCTAACGCTGTCGCCTTTGCTTTGTGCAACTAGTGCTCCTGATAGTCAGTCAACAAAAATTGTCCCATACATTTTTTAACGATAATTCTAGTACCGTTAAAATTTTTTGTTTTTCAAGTTTAACGCTACCATTATGATTTTTTCTTTTTCAAATTCCTCTTGGCGGTTTCAATGTTGTATCAAGGATGTAGAAGTAAATCATATATCTCAGCAGCGTTTCTCCCATTTGATAACCGTTTAAAAAAATTGCATCTTTCCAGTGCACGTAAAAGCGCGGGAGAAGCCGGTCTGTTCAAAAGTCTCAAACCAGTATTATATATATCATCTGCAGATGATATCCCGTTGCCGTGAAAGCCATTCGTTTCAATGCGTACATTCATACCGCATCTAAAAGCTTTGCATATCCGCCATTTTTCCCTCTCTCTTTCCCAACCGCTGAAAGAGTTTACGTCGTAGTAGACGTCGTGACGCCGTCCCAGCCAATTTCAGCTTCTTATTCAACGAAAAAGTTATAGAGCTAATCGACCAGCTGGTATCATACGGTCCCGCGAGACTACTTATATATATCCCATGTACTTCATAAGTTTTATACTAAACTAAGAACTTGAGCTTTCTTTTATCTGAGAAAATATCTATCTCGTAAAATAATTAAGTACCCCTCCTCCTTCCTCCCATCAAACTCATACGTCTACATTAAAACTCAGCTATTAAAACAGTACAAGATCTATGCCCACCTGGTTACTACCCCTTTAAGCCTATGAGAGTTAACATTGACATATGGATTATTTACTTCACTATTTTTTATTCGGCCGATTAATTTCTTCCTTTTCCCCTATACATCACTCTGGTGTTTAAAAAAATGGACATTCCTTGTTATCATGGATTTATCGTAGGTAGTAATCCGATAATCATTTTCAAGAGATGCCAACGGCTGGACCTCGTGTTGGGAAACTATACAACGTGATTGGAACTTCGGAAGCTGCGTTGGCTCCCTGACACTTTAATATCTCCGATCGACCATAACGACAAGCAGCGCTTGCCTCATTAACTAGTCAAATTCGATAGAAAACGCTTTCAAGGTCCGTAAACCTAGATCCTAAATCCCGTGGAATCAGGCAAAAGCGTCATCTCACGACGGAAACATGTTTTCCAAACAATTAATTAACATCAATTAATCGTCAAAATCCCTAATAATCCGTACACGCAACGCCATTAAATTCGTCATTAAAATTTTCGAAATTTCAATTTAAAAAATACAGTTATCGTCCCAACCAACGTTTCACCGTCCCATAACCTCTTAATATTCTCCAAACGTCCATACGTTCATTCGATTAATGCTGAGAAGAAAAAAAAAACACGTAAAACATACTCAAAGCACACGAAAACCAGTGCAATAATTCATTGATAACTCTTCGATCGGCTGCACGAGCAAAGAGCGTCCTTTAATGTCAGTCGTTTTAGAGTCGCTCGTTATTATTAATTAGGAAGCGTTCGAGCACCGATAATAGGATTGCTATCGCGAACACAGGCCGTTGTTATCATCCCGTAATCAGGGCCGTACACTATATACAAGTACGTGCGAGTAAACATAGAGTTATCGTAGCACGTACAAAGTTCTCGGCTAATAAAATTGTTTCTCCGCTATTAACCATTATAACGTACCAATTATTGCACCATTTTAATTATCCAATTATTATCGCTCTTTACCTCTCTGTTTTGTCATATCCGATAAATTGGTTTCCCCTTGCACCACCTCTCCCTCTACTAGCCTTAACCCATCACTATTAACACTGTGCTACCCGATTTCAGAAATATCAATCAATGATACGTATATACTACAATTTGAGATCTACAACATCCCAATGTAACTTTCCAACTGTATAAAGGAACCAGTTCAATTGTCCAGCTCTTTCAACAGATCCTAAAATCGTCATACAAATTCCACGTTGGTATTTGTATATTATGCAATTCCACTGATCCATCGGCTAACGTAGCAATTAGACATGCAGCAATATGTTGAGGGTTCGTACAATACTATATTGTGTATTTTGGTCTGTGGTTATATTTATGACGTCATATTACCCTCAGCCACCAGACATTGCTTTGATATTCAATACTCTATATATCAAGCTGGTATTATATAATAGTGTGACCAAAAGTGTCTGCTACCACTTACTTGTTTCATAATTGATCACATGCACGCACGCGCCACCCCAATTACCTTTGCATACTATAATGACGGGAGGGGGAGGGCACGATTGCCTGTCGTGTATTTGCCTCGTTACTCCCCGTAATTATTGGATGAATTATTAATCGGATAATTCGTGGTTTTTACTCGTACTATCAGGACGTTCTGACACGTGTGTTACGTACAGTGATACGGGTTACATATGCATCCGTTGTCGAAATGCACACACTGTATACGTAGATAAATTATACGTAGATATATATTTTCAACGTATATTCCCATAGGGTTGATACATTCGTAGAAATTTAAATAGAAAATTCGGTCGATTGCGTGATTTTTTTTTTTTTTCTTTCCTTTTCGTTTCGTGTTTTACAGTGATAAGAAATTTCAGGTGTCTTCTATTACGGATTGGTTATCTGCTTTAACTGGAAGAGCGCGATTGTCTTAGGATTACGTGATAGGAAGGATGTCGTGAAAAGGGAAATAGTCTCTCTCGATCGGTTTCTATGCGAGATAAAATCCCAATCTCTTGATAGAAATTTAATTAAGCTAAAATCTTTCCCTTGCTAAAGATTCTCGGAACGAATTTGTTTGTTATTCGTATTATGTATACGGTATATAGGGGGTGCGTCCTAACCTAAAGAAAGAACGTGTACGTATAGAAAACCGTGGATAAATAGGGTCTCGAACGCATTTACTAATTAGTAGAGACGATTAGAGAGTGCTGCTTCGATAGGTGTCATTATTTTTCTGATCATGTTCTTCGTAGCGACTGGCAAGACGTCATGAAATTTCAGGGTAAACAAGATCGTAAAATAGCTTCGTGCCAAATTACCAATGGCCAATTAGCAGCTGCTCCTTTATTCGTCCTTGCTTTTACTTAATCTCTGATTGCGAGCGGAACCTTTCTTAAAATTCATTTGGACGGAAATACGCGAAGCGAAGTGGAATACCGTGTTACGCGCGATCGCTATAGCAATTTGGCGAGAATGAATTTTAATGAAATTATAAATAGATTTTGAGTGAGGTACGTAATATTATAATATTATATTGTTTACGTAAGGCTAGAGTGGTAAAGTTAAAATTAAATGGTACCTCGACAACACTGATATTTGCTTGACGGTAATCGTTTCACGTGACCCGGAAGTGGGTCGGAGTGTCCATTGCAATTGCGTTTATTATTAATGCCGGAAATAGACATTGATTTAAATTACTCTTATATCGTCCTTACTGTATGATACGAAGAATTTTCTTTCGTTTGCCGGTATTTCGAGTGCATCGACTATGGGTGGACGCGAGTGCAACTGCAATGAGATTTAGTGCTGGACTGCATCTGGCTGCACTTGCGTCCCGATGACGAATTGAATTGCAAGAGAAGAAACGTGGCGAGGGAAGAAAAGGAAGAAGAGGAGAGAGAGAGGGCTATAGCTCTTAAGTGAGACAGCGAATACGAGCGCCCTGCGCAAAAGACAAATGTGCATCCTGCAACTGTCGCTGCAGCAACACGTCGTCCTGACACTGTGAAAAGAGTGCATTGCGATTCGCGGTCGTAAGGCCGCGTTCCATCGTGATTCACGAACGCGAGGTACACGCGGAAATGAACTGGACGTCGGTGCACCATTGTATTCCGCGTGCCGGTGCATTAGCGTTGCAATTTTAATGCAACCGGAGCCTGCATCTTTTGCTAATGGTCGGCTCTATAGATTCTAGAGAATCATTGTCCTAGTGGCTATGCATTTTTGAGATAATTTAAAAATATTATTGAATATTTTTTTTTTCGCGCTTTCATATAAGACTTCTTGACAGTCATCGATGGGTGCATTTTTTATGTCGAATTTATTGCATAATTGATATCGAATTTTGCTGGATTTTGGGAGTATTTTCTGTCTCTCTTCCTCTCGCTATCTTTCTCTGATTCTCTATCGCTCTCCTTATGCGGTATGCGCTTTCCTAACCTAACTTAACAAACTAATAGTAAATTGATGCAGTCAAAGTTCCCAACTGCTAATGCAAATACTCTTTGGCTATATGTACTTTCGCCTAGTTCTCTAATTTCACTTAGTATCCAACGCACTTCGTGTTGACGGTCATTGGTTGCAACGTCAAATTTGTACAGAAATTGCAATTGCATTTTGCAAGAAGTTATTAGACACGAATATCGAAACAGGAGCAGCCGACTATTTTCTTTTAATGATTAATATTTTCGATTTTTGTTGTTGTCAAGTGATCTACCTATCGATCCTTTATGGATCGTTACTACCGATATACGCGAAACGACTGAACTTTGCTGCAGCCACTGAAACGAATTAATGATACGACCTGAACGATCATTCGTTTCGTGGTCCAATTACCAATGGGACGTATCGCAGGTTACGTAAAAGCGGAATGGAGGTAGAAGGGAGGAAAAAAGATGGCGAAAAAAATACATCCCCGCTCCTCCTGCCAATCCTGCATCCACCGGCTGCTGAAGATCCATGCGCTCGTTCGCGCACAAATGATGTCATTATGTAAGTAGACTTCTGCGAATCCCAGAGGGTTGGGTGGTAACCACCCTTCAATATACTTTACACGTGAGCAAAGCCAACCAGTTTGTAAAATAATTTGAATTTTTCTTCTGGAAAGACTATACTCTTCCCTTCAACGTCGGCGTCGTTTGACTGAAGAATAATAGGGGTGGGCTCCTTCATCCCCTTTGTGAAAATAAAAACTCATCCCTATACCCTTAACACTGACGCGAGCAGTCTTCATCCTCTCGCAACCCCCCCTCGAAATTTCTTGGCAATTCGCTGAAAATTTTCGCATCGTTTCATCTTGATCGATTGACTCAAAATTAATTCATTTGATTCGCAAATATATCTACCCTTAATTATCCACTGACTTCTTATGGATAACATAGGTCACTCTATTTGGGTTAAGGATGTGTTTTTTAAATTTTTCTTTTTCTTTTATCTCCTTATTTTCATTCTTTCAAAGGACACTGCCCCCCCTAAGTAACACTGCGACGATGTACAAAAATTTGGTTTTTTGATATTTTGGGATTTCTTTCGCAATTTGACTTTTCATTATCACTGTCGAGTATTTTCGTATAAAGATAATTGATAATATTTTATTCAATGAACTCTTCTCATGTGTGAGGTCAATTCTCGAGATAACCGTAAGCTCGAGATGAACAGGGAGCGAGGGAAATCTCTACGGTTCAGAGACTCGTACGCTATTCCAACCATTTGCCAGATACATTCCTCTGAGAGGAGTATTACCAGTGTCTAGATCAATGAACTCAATAGATACAGTAAAGTATTCTGATCCATGGATTAGTAGATCAATGGACCAGTCAAGTCACAGCATCACTGGTCAGCATTCGGATAAACCTTAACCCTATAATAAAATCTCAATAGAATCAGTTATTTATCTCCAAGAGATACATTTTTAATGTAAACATAAAATTCCTTAGGATATCCAGAAACCTTTAAATATTTACTCACGTCATTTTTCGTATTAAAAAATGACACGTGCCGCATCTGCTGTATCTATATACAGAAAAACGTAAAAGATTTTTGTGGGCTTCCGTGCGATATATGGATTTCGCGCGAATTTCACGGATTTCTCTCTACTACAGGGAAAGTTGTAGAAAAGCTGTACACGAATTGGGTGGTACGCTCTTCCAGAAGGATTACCAACAATAGATCGGAGCAAATCTAGATCTCTTTGTAGACGTTTCACGTGGTCTGACGCTTCAGTTCAGATCTACTGATATCCAAGGGGTGGCCTTAGAATCCTTCACGTTACCATAAGATCACTGAAGGATATACATTTTCGGTAGCCTCATTTTATCCCAAGGATATCCAATTCATTTTCGTCGCTCTGTACAATTTTTTCCATTTATCTGACTTATATTCTCGGGCATTCCAAAAGGCACTGTACGTGACGTAAACCTGTCTTGTAAATTGTTGAAAATATTAGTCGCGCGAAATTGGCCATGTTTCTCGGTGGAATTGCGGAGAAAAAGTCAAATCAGTCAAACTTGAGGCATTTTGACAAGATTGAGGGCGCTCGCACGAGAATGAGCTGCAGAGAGAAAGAATAAAGGTGAAGGGTGGGGTTCCGCATTTTTATGCAAATAAATTTGTTTTGACCGTTTTTCCGCCGCTGAAAGGACGGCCTGAGTTGGTCTTTGAACCGTGAAACGAGACCCACCCAACTTCAACCCTACTCTTCTCTGTTGAACCCCTTACCACGAGGAGTCATGCTCCTTACGAAAAGAAACGTGGAGGCTGACAGGGGTGACAGCCGTCATTTATTAACCCTCTTGTGGCAACGTTTCTCATCAATTTACCATATTAATGTATTCTTCCTCGAGAAATTCCCTATGACGTTGGCCATCCGGTTTATGAATAGTTCGCAGTGCTGCACCTCAACCTCGGATAGCCTGCATATTACACTTCGAGAAGCATGAGAATTATTTAATGCAATTTCAATACTGCAAATATATTAATCCCCTTTGTTAAAAATATACAGACTGAAAAGGGGGTGCATCACGTTTGTTTATTAAGCCATAGATAACAGAAGATAGTAGCTTTTTTAATTTTTTTCTATTATTTCATATGAAAAATGAAGCGACAAGGTACGAACGAGTGCTGTGAATTGCTATTACTTTTTTTTTTTTTTTTTTACAATTCTCTGTAAAATGGGAAGGGTCTTTATCACGTAGACTAGATCCAGTACATACACCGTGTCGGATTGTTGAATAAACGTGATCCACCGCAACGAATGACAATTTCGAGAATTGCAATTCCCGTGGTGAGTGCAACACTGTAACTCCAATAATGAAAAAGAGAATTGCACGATTGACGTTACGTCTAGTTACAAAAATACATGAATGGTGGTGGCTCTGCCTTTGTTTCCCAGCCAACCTTCGACGCTCGCCGCACTGCTTTCTATATTCATCAGGATTGATGCACATGCACGTGCAGGAGCTGCAGAATGCATTTTGACGAAAATATACTATAGCGTTGAATGCATAGATGGGAAATGTCGCTGGGTTATCTATGTATGTATGTATACGTCGCGATTGTCTGGTTCTTTCTGACGTGATATTTTTAATAAAAAAAAAAAAGTTAATAAGTCAATCAATTTTGACAGGCGCAGTCGATCAAAGTAGAAAGTTGCAATTTTACACAAAAAAGATTCGGTTTCATAACGTGGCATAAAAAGTGTCGATTTTTTTTCACTATCCCTATAAGCCTAAAAGCCTCATAGCCATGGAACACGAACACCCTGATGGATTTACCAAATGCAATATAATCCTAAGAACATCGAGCGTTGCGAAATTCTCGTTTCGCCTCATTTGATCCTAACTGCATATAGACTTTGGACCACCCCTTTTTTTTTTTAGAAAAATCTCTATGTACCCTTTAAAGTGGATTCTACGCCACAGCATCCATGTAAGGTTGGATCTCAGGGTAGTCTTTTAGCGTAAAACAGATTCCACGTATCAAATCCTATCAGGATGTTTACCTACTGGAAAAATTGCAGCACGACATCAACTCCACATAGAATTTTGCAATATCACCTTAAGCCTCGAAATAAACTTATAAATGCAATGGTCAAAAGAAAATTGCAAACTCATTGTTAAAATCGCTAAAATGTGCAAAATATGCACACACACAAAAATCCAAGCAATTTTGGTAACTGAGCAAATTAGATCTCAATGTGTCGCGTTATCTTTTCTTATGAATTTTATTATCCGTCTTATTAGTATGTACTTTGCTGCTTTCCCAATGTACAGTCTGGTGCGGTTAACTATTCAATCATTGCAACCCTTCGAAAATCTAAACGTTACTACTAAGCTTTAGTGAATACGTAAGAAGATGGTAGCCGATAGAAGTCGGCAGGCTTGCGTCTGGCAGTGAAGTGAGTATGTAAATGAGTCGTTGCAGTGCATTGATATGCAGGTGAGGTGCATCGACGGGCGTCTGGGTGACTGAGTGCTCGTAGCCTGGAGTAGAATGAAAACCATTAACAGGGATTCTAACTAAAGTCTCGATCAGCCGCATAGAAACTGTATATGCAGCAGGTATAGACGTTAAGGTTTCAAATAAGCGTTGGTCATTACATTACATTTTTTTAGACAAAAAAAAACAATCATTCTTTTTTGATTATTTTTTTTTCATTCCTTCATCCTCTAAACAGTACATTATAACCAATTTTCTGAAATCCTTTACTCGCTGTCTAATTCCTTCTTTACCACCACAAAAGGACCAAATCTTCTCTGGCCCGTCTATCTGCCTCGAGGTACTTATCCCCATTACGATTTATCCCAAGAAATGAATGACGCAGAAGACGCATCGTTCCCTGGAGTTCTTCGATGGACCAGATGAGATTTCCTCTCGGGGAAAAAAGTTTTATACTATATTTGTAGTAACTGGTTGATATACCTTGGAAGACTTTTTATAGGTTTCTAGAAACGTACCTTAATGTTTTGTACAAACCTCGTAACTTTTAATATTTTCTATTACTGTTTGACCGGGCCCATAGGGTGCATACCTACTGCCAATCTAAAGCAGGTTAAAAAGTACTCAGACATTTTTCGAGTTATTTTACTAAATATAAATGTTCGACATAACTTCACGTCATTATAAAGTTGCACTACGCATTTCGACCTGTCTGTCTATTTTTGGTGCTCGTTATTAACAGTTTACGTTGCCTTGGGACATAAGTAGCTTTAAGTATATATTGACATTTTCGTCTTTTTTTTTTTTTTTACGCCAGCACCAATTTAAATTGATGAGCAAAGACCAAGTTTACCTTCGATAATGACAGCCAATTGCTTAGCCTGTCATGGAAGGCAAAGAAGGAGAGTCGAGTGAATACTTATTAGCGTCGCGACGCCTCGCTCGCGATCTCTCTGGCTGACTATGATATTGATTCGTTACCTTTTCTGCAAGAATACCTAACCACTTATGTATACATATACGGCACGAGGAATCAGTCTTGGAATTAAAAAAAAATGCATTTGTTGGACCAGCAGCATTATTAACGTGAGTTTGTGCTACTATTCAAAGTACACAGGTATGATTATGTGAAAAGAAAAAAGATGATTAGTGAAAGGGCTAGAAGGAGAACGGTTGTGAGTGGGGGGGGGGGGGGAGGGGGAAAGTTCTTATAAAGAAAAACATACACCACCTCTTAGGATCTATCTCCGCCAAGTAATTTTATTTACCACGTAAAAGCAATGAAAGTCGTCGACCGTCGACGCTCGGCATCTTCCCTTCTGTTTACGATACGATACGAGACTTCGGGAAGAAGACAAAAAAAAACGATTTTGATTTCACTTTTTTTTTAAGCCATGTATCATGGGTATACCGATAAATGACATTATTTGGGGAACTTTTAATTTTTTTCTTTTGATATCCAACTTCTATTGATCGTACTGTATGTTCTTGCGTAAAAATGTAATGCTTTAAAAATTGTTCATATATTTATCGTTTTCTCATTTGAAATCCAACGCTTTTATCCACACAGTACGTTATGCATGGCTCTGTCTATTTACTCTTATCATTCATATCACGAAGAAGGATTCGTACCTGCTCTGTACCATGTACTATACTGCAATGCACATAACGTACCGGTACGACCAACTCTTCAGCACTCTACCAATACCAATACACACTGAATACGTTTTCGAGTGCATGATATATCTATAGGTATATTTGACGTGTGTATATATAGACATACAAATAGCAGTGTGTACACTATGGCCAGTCGAACCGCCATACCTTCCTTCCTTCATCTTCATACGATTCCACGAACCTTGGTAGAATTGTGGGATGTCCGTTATCAGATATTTTTTTCTTTTCTTTCTTTTTTTTTTTTTTTGATAGACAGAATTCCACATTTTTGTCTATGCTAATTTCTCATGCTTTTATGGACTTTTCGATATGTTTTGCATACGTAAATTTCTTTTTTAAGGATATCCTGACCAGCGACAGCGATAAATAGGAGTGGCATGAGTTTTAGAAGGTTATACTACTGGAAATTTTAATTCGTGATTTTCTTATCAGTGCAGTCTGATTTAATCTTCTTCCGGGTATGATCAATGATAGTACTTATGGATAATTTAGAATTCTTACCTATGTGATTTCATCGTGCTCTTCATATATATCCCAGCGAGTATATTTATTATACAGGTATTAGAAATCACGTTCTGGAATAAGTATTCCAAATTTTCGTATTCTGATATCAGGATCTACTTTGATATTCCCTTATTCCCACAGGAATGATCTTTTTCTCCATTTCTACTATAAAAGGTACCCACTGCATAGGTGGTATTACGTGCGGTCTGGCCTCCATTTCCGGTAACCACTCGTGACTAGCCTTATAGTGAACTAGAAATTTTTTGTCAATTAAATAAAAAAAGATCATGTTACGTCATTGGTATCGTAGCTTAATCTCTTATCGAATTCACATCCAGAATAAAAAGTTCAATCAAAAATCGATTTGCGCCATTACTCCCTTCCTGTCGATGGCACGCTCTCGTTATACGGAGAATGTTTATTTACCGTTGTGTATGCGCCTTTAACGCAGTACAGATCTTACCTGATTCGTTCGAAAAATTTGCAAATCGGAATAAGAATTACAAAGAAGAAAACAAAAAAATAAGGTTTCGCTGCCTGGAATGGCTCTTGTACCTTATATGGGATGCTGCCATTCCCGCCAGTGCCGCATCACTTTTTATCCACTTTATCCGCACTGCCAGAGACACGTTTATCTCGCGTTTACAAGTCGTTAAGAATTTAAGGAGAGACAGAGATTCAAGCAGCATCTATCTTTTATCTCTTGGAATATTTATCTTGCATCCTCGCGAACCGCGAAGAACTTGAACATTTTAGCAGTACGGATGGATAGCTTTAGGTGTACCAGACCATGCAACCAAAACGTCAAATATATAGATATACAATAAAAAAATAATTAATTACCTACAATTAATTAGTTATAAATAAAATTGCATTTTTTATTTATTCTTTCATTATTATATCTAAGGGTACGTTCACATGCATCCTCACGATTATTTTCGACTTTGCAACCGCGCTTAAACACGCTCGACCGATCGGCCGATCAGTTCGGGCCCCGCCATTCCATTCAAAAGGGGTCAGCAGACCCATTCCCGTATTTCTTTTCACGTGTCGCTGATAATCTCCACGAAACTGTTCGGCCCAGTACCGACATGTATTAAGCCTGAATTTAACCGCGATTAAACGACCGATTAAAGCTTGTTGACTATATCTACAGGCGAACGAATTCTCAGATTTATCAGACTGATAAAAAGCCTTGATGAACTTGCAAAAAACGCAATCTGTCTACAGTACCATTTATGTACGTCCCATACATTCCGACCAAGCCCATTATACTCCTCTCGCGCGTATATATATATATATATACATCTTTTTTAATCACTTTTTCACCCTTTCTTCTACAACTATTTTCCTAAAATCCTCTGTTGTGATTTCAGCAGGGAAGCTTTTGTAGTTTCGCTGTGTATTTGAAAAATAACCGTATACACTAGCGGCAAGACTGCAGATTTGCATAAAGGTACCGGAAACGGAAGTACAAAGAGAACAATTTAGCATATGCCTCAGGCGCACCATCTGTTCGCCTTTTCATTCAATTATCGTTAATAATTAGCAGGGAACATTTCTTTGCACGTCAAACAAGCAACATACGGTACACGTTTACGCTTTCAATATGACGTCATTCTAAGTTGTGCGATAAAAAAAAACATGACAAAGGACCGTCGGTTCCTATGGTTATCCTATATATTTTTGGATCTGTATTTTGTATTTATTATCATTATAATTATCCAGCCGCTCACTCTTTGACACGACAGAGATTATTCTTGGCGACTACGATCTCAGAGTCACATTTGCATACAGGACGCGATTTCGCACAGTCATTCGCGACAAGTTGCACGAGTCGTTCAGCCTACTAACACGGTAGCATTCCTTTAGTTTGCCTCCCTTTACATGACTTTTTGATGTTACCTATCAGCGGTCTGTGCCAACTTCACATGTAATTGGTAATAACGTATGTTTAACGTGCATGTTAAACACATGTGTAATACACGAGGGATTGTATAATCGATATATCGCTAAATGTCGATACGGAAGATTAAGAATATTCTTTGTACGTAAAATTGAAATTTTTCAATTTATACAAAAACAAAAGGTGATTGATACGATAGGAAGAAATATTGTCTGTGGTTATGAGATTAAACAATATGGATATCGTTTTGGTATAGAGATTTTTCTTGTTTTTGCATTTTTTGGTTTTTTTTTTGGAGATTAATAATTTCAACTGAGGATAATCGTTATTACGAACCATGAAAAATAATAGCGCAACCCTGTTTACTGGGGGGGGGGGCTTTCATTCAGCTTCCTTTACCGCGGGTAATTTGTAACCTGGTTTTCCGCAGAGGTTAGGGATGCTACAAAAAAAGCAGCCTTTGCCTTCGTGTTTGCCTTTCCCTTTTTCGCGGTTTCAGTCGACAAGTCAACGGCAGACACGACGTAGGGCCGCGAAAGTCATCCCTTCGGATCACTACGAGGTAGGAACGATCTGTTTATCACCCCTTGGACCGTTTATCAAAACTCCCCTGTAAAATCTCGTGAAATCAAGACAAGCGGTATGGCAATCATTTTTTTTTTTTTTTGTTTCGTTGACATTTTGTTCGTTCTCAAGTACGACGAGTATATAGTTTCATGTCGATTATAAGTATTAGAAACCTCACACGAGACTCGAGTGTATAATAAAAATATTGAATTTGGTAATGGCGCGTTTTGGAATGAAAAAAAGAAAAAATATTAATAGTTTTTTTAATCACAAAAATTGCGTCATGATATTCCCACCAGTATGAAGTTTACTTAATGTTAATGGATGCATTTTTTTTTTTTCTTTTTTCTATACACTCTTTTTATATTTTCGAAAGTTTCTCTCTGGAGTGCGAAAACAAAAATGGAGTTCGCAAAGCGGCTTCGCACAAAGAATAAGGATCGGATATAAATCACGACCACGAAATTCTCATGAAAAATCCAACCGCTGTCTTTTCCTATATACCGTCTACGAAAACCTTAAATCAGGCAGGGTCAGAGAAAGGTTCGGATCAAGATTAAAAATGTATAGCGAACCTTTTCGCCAATATCACATATGTGTGCCCATATGCACGTACTTTGATGGAATTGACCCTAGTTCGATCTCGAGAAGTCGAAAGAAGTTCGACCTGTCGACTCTGTAAGATATTTCTTAATTTATGAGCGAAATTCAAAAGGAATGAATATGAAACTTTGAAAAGGGATATCACAAATTCCATAATATATATGGTCTGTTCGGATAGAGTTCGATATAATTATTCCAAAAATTAATTAATTTAATAATCATTTTGCAACGTATTCCACGTTTATTGATATGTATAAAATTTTTATTTACAAAGAAAAATATTTTTATTGCAATTTATTCTCTATTGAAAATTCCTACTTAAATTTTCTGCTTAATTATCAGTTTTTAATATTTTCTATTCAATTGTTCTCAATTTTTCAAAGTTCACTCTTCAGACAACAGTAGTACTTCTGTACACGTCTGTACAACGAGTACTACTCAATGAAATAGTATTTCCATGTAACTGATCGTATGCTCAAACTTGAAACCCTGTGGGAATCATATATACTTTGTATCCATTACCTGTACCGGAACATATGGTATTCGCAAAGATGACATAACAATGCATTTTTCTTATCATTATATCAGTGCCTGTCATTCGCGGAAAACATTGACGGCAACCTAACCCAACTAAAGAACCAGAAACGTAACACCATTGTCTGTATAACAAAAGGCAGCAAAGCCAGCAAAGGCGTGGAATTGAAATAAATAGAGACGAAAAAGATAAAGAATACATAAGAAACGAAATAAAAGTAAAAATCCCAGGCAGAAAGATGGCCGATGTCACTCGTGAACGAGTTCACGTTACGGTACGAAATGCGTGAGTTATGATAATGCGAGTCGAGTCCTCGTTTACCGATAAATAATTCATGACTTTTTCGTTGTCATTTCCAATTGAGAGTCGTCGTCATCTAATCTCGACGCTATAATCCGTACGATGCGCAATTTATTTCAAAATTCATGAATTATATGGACGACTTGGGATAACTCGAAAAGATTCGTAGAAAGTCGTGAAAATTCATGGCGGTATATGGGATCATTGCTTTCTATGATTTTTTCAAATTCTACAAGGGATGAACGAATCCAACCTCTTTTGAGCCTGCTCATACGTTAAGATGATCGCTGCCATTTTTTTGTTTTTCATTCTAGATATTTCTTTGCCATATTGTATATTACATAACCGTGAACTAGGTAGTTTAAAGAAGGAAAAAAAAAAAAAAACATCGGTCATTGACTTATTACCGATAACAATAAACACGGTTATTCATTACTACTACCTTAAGATGAATTCTGTGCATTTGATTTCTATTGATTCCCATGATAGAAGGATCTTCAGGATGTACAATAGTCTTAAATAATCCTGTGTGTATATATATATATATATGACACATCCGCTGGATATTCAGAAATACACAGGGATGATTAAACGATATTATAAAGTAAACCCAATTAATTCATACGCGATACCCCGTGGTGTGTTCATACCTCTACGACAGTCTGGCTCTATACGTCTTTTTCTACTGTACGCTCTCGGTTTCACAGTAGCATGTGTCCCGTATGCAATTAATTTCGGCCAAGTTTTTGTACGTTCTGGCAAAGTACAGTTTTTTGATTTGAAACAGTCCGAGCGATAAAACACGCGAAATATGATTTTCCCAAAATCTCCGAACGATACTGTGTTCATTAATGAATAAAAATTCCATAGGATAATATATATACAGTATATATATATTTTTAATTTCTTAAAATTATATAATCTGTAAATAATCCAGTAAGAATCTGTAATATATGGGTAACTTTTAAAGGGCGATTTCTATAGATCTTTAGGACGTATCACGGATACCGGAAGTAATTAAACGTATCCGCCAGAGAAAATACTACGTCACAGTAGCAGTATTACAAGGAAGGAATGCAATTAACGTTGCCTGGTTATCGTGCGGTCCTTCGTTACCAGAACGGAGACATCTTGTTATCGCGTATTTAACTAGGCCGTACGTATAGGCCCTATTCTCATCAGCTTAACGAATCCTTTTATTAATAGATAAGCCCAGGAATCTCTAATCGTACTGCCACACAGACTCGCGTAGTAACCGATTGCATTCGTCTCTATAAAATCGATATTACCAATACGTGTATGTACGATCGATCTATCGAACCGTTATACCTTAAGTTATCGAAGGTACAGTCACTCTCTTTGAAAATCAGACAACGGTATTCCTTAAGCGACCGGTGGTCAAAGGTCAACTTCTAAATGGCATTGCATCGACGAGACCTGTAATTATCACACGACTAACGACCACCCGACGACGTATAAATGTCAAATATGTTACTCTTGATATAATTCATAATAAGAATCTAATTTTTAATTGACGTATAGATATCATTGAAATTATTATTAATTTTTTTTTTTTCCTTTTTCAGGTAAGAAAATTGGATATTCGTATAACGCATGGAACTTGGATTTTTCTAAGGTATGACTATTCTAAGGAAGAATAAGGACGACTGGAAGTGGTAAGCACGTTTTATTTCTCTAATTTTTTCGCGGCAGCTGGTAAACTGGCCAGACGATCTCCGTACAGTTGGCATTTACTATGCCTCGTATACGAGGTATACGTATCTCGTGTTTGGCCCTGTAACCAATTATTGTCATCTGGACATTTGCCAGCCAAAGAAACCACTTACGGACATACTAATAATAGACGGCATACCGGATTACGCCTGGGGCCTCTTGTTCATTAGCGTGCCATTTCTGTTTAATTGACACCTTTGACCCGATGACACTCGGTTACTCTGGGTAATGGATACCTTCGACACTTTCCAAAGCGCCAAAGTGCTCCTCCAATCTCCTTTACGGTCAGCCCCAAGATATCTACGTCTTTGGTTATTATCAGCCACCCTTAGCTTTGTTATCTAAGACTTAACCGTATAATCAGTATCGATATAATACTGATAACGTCAATGGATATATTATCGATCGGCTATATAAATATTCATACAAAAAATATGTTTTACATCATTGCGATAAACGAGATTAGAAAAAAAATTATACCTAAAGTCAGTTGCACATGTAATAACGATGCTTAACGTGCTGCTTGATTTTCTCAGTGACATTTATTTCGTGACGTCACTTCCTGTTCACAGGCTACCTGACTATTAATCTAGCAATGTCTTAATCGCTATCCCTATCACGTTGCACTGCACTGGGGGTATTTCACTGTACCATCCGGGGGTGCGGTGCATCGTGCAATGGCTCACGCTGATGCATTCAATGTTTACGGAAGGAAATTATGCATCTGCCGTATTTACATAACGGTACTTAAATTTACGCGAATATAACTGCATTGAAAATATAATTACACCCGGTGCATATTGGATGCTTCTTATACTGTGTAATACATAGTAGATACAATATATAATATATCCTAGATCTAATAACTTCGGTGCACTTGATCGAATTATCGGGCGCATCGTGCATTGTCATGTGCATCGAAATGCAATTGCTAATTTGCCTGCTCTCGCACGCTGTAATTACGTCTATTTGCTTATGCTCAGCTAGCCGTCCCGCTCGTTATCGCGTAACCGTTGTGGATAACGGAATTAATCGAATTAAAATGGCCGTCAATGACTTTTACATTGACAGGTAATACGTCGATTGGATCGATCGATCGAGCGTTATTTTGACATCAGAGAGGCAGAGAAATGATTTGATAAAGAATATAAAATTATTAGAGTATTCGACTGATGCGTTTGATGAAAACATATGTTTTTTTTTTGGAGCCATTGATACTTGCCATTGATCGTACTTTGGATGTTGGATTAATGTTATTTATGCTTGTTGCTCAATATTCAATCGAATGCACCGTCGAATGATATTAGTCGATATTCAATTTGACAAATAATCAAACAAATGAAAAGCCCGGTTTCGTATAGGTACTTAATAATCGATTATTCATTCGGTACTGCCACGCTGCCTGAGCAAAAGCGCCACTTCGTATCCGGCTTAGCTAGCATTGAACTGACTGATGCAGAAGCTAATTAAAATGAATGACCAGCCAATGGCAATATAGGACGAATCAAATGTTGCTGTATTATTTATCCTGGACGTGTAGTTTAATTGAAACATTCGTGTATGCACTTTGTTCGATGCAGTTACCCATACGTGCTCGTAAAATTATTCTGACTAATGATAGATATGCAATTTTGATTATTTTGAGATTCGCAAATTATTGGTGGAGAATTCAATGCAAACGACGTGACAGAGTATGCATATAGATATATAGGTACGTGCAAGCGAATTCCAACTCTGTATGACCTTTGTACATTTGCACTTTATGCATCTATGACCCCGTGCAGATATGAACCTATGAACCTATGAACCTATGCGTGTCTATGGCTCCCGTCATTTACTCAGCATACCGCACATTCTCAGAAATTCACTTCCAGGTTTATTAAACGTATTCGCAGCCGTTTCCGACGCCGCTTCGATATCCTTTAATGGTTATTAAATAAATGATATACGGCCATTAAGTGCATGAAAATGTGTATACGTAGTCCTGGCAGGAATTTTTCAAGCGATTGAAATAGCAGTAAGGGCCTTTCAAAAGTGAAGTCTCAATCTTGCGTCGTCCTTCTGGGGTAACGATGATAAATTTGGACCCTAATGAAAATTACGGTAACACACTGAAATGAACTATAATCCTGAATGACGCTATTGTATACGCTCGAATGAAAGGACCTCGCCGATAAAGTGCATGTTATCCAGCGAGAAATGCATCCGGGGAAAATAAACTTGACAGTAATGGATATATGTACCTGCAGCCGGCGTAACGGATCCAGTTGCCGCGATGAGTTGCATCTCGGTAAGTAAATTTAACAATGGGGAACAGTTGACACCCGATGCACCATTTCTCACTGTGGCTTCAATTAAATTCCGACTCTACATTATGATTTTGCGATACTGCTTACAATTACTCATAGTCGCGATAATGCATTTGTTGCATATGCATTTTGATGCATTCCGTGCAACTGTTCGATACTATGTGATTTTAAGGGTGAAGGAGGAAGGGAGGAATTTGAAAAAAAAAACAAAGGTTATTTTTTGGGAGGGGTGAGGGTTGGTTACACTAAAATGGCCACGGGCATATCCGTAATCGGTACTTCAGGATCGTACGTACTGTTGGGCCTGCTATTACTAGGGCGCCTGTGAGAAGTACCCGCCCGGCTGATTTATACGCTGGCGTTTACGGTTTGTGTAATTTAATTGTCTAGATGCTACGTAAAGATGGCGGAATGGGAAATCGTGAGTAACGGTTCACGCAGCTGTTCAACCGACCGAAACTCTTGGAGTGTACGTTGATCTACCGCCACGTTATTTAGCCATCTTGGAGCCCATCTTTCTCATCCTCGCGAGTACTCGTAATCGCGCAATGCTGTTATTTATACAAATAGCATAAAGAAAAAAATAAAATAAAATAAATTGATACAATTAACTATTCCATTGTCTCGTTGACTTTGATTTGTCTATCAATTATCTTGATTATTTGAAAATTGCATTATAAAAGTGCAGTACATATCGAGTGTACAGAAGATTTGATCTCTGACTTATCTTGCTTTACTGACAGCAGCAATGCGTCTCTAAACATGTTGACTGGAGGAAATAGAAATGCAGTGAAAAGCAAACGCATCCATTTTGCTGAATTTCAAGGAAAAAAAAAAAATTGCCAAAGTACATCCCTGCACGAAATATATATTCTTGCGACTTTCTCCATTCTCATATCCATAGTTTTCCATTTTGCATAAATAATCAAGACGCAGCACAATACAAGCGCGAACAAGAAGTGGAAGCGACGTTCATTGAGCAAGAGAGCAGTGTGAATAACCTTTCGTCTACATCGCTTGGTCCAGCGGGTTGACAGCGGATATGCAAATCTTGACTGGGCCTTACAAGTCTCTCAATGGAAACCCGTTCTCTCGCGTATCCATTCTGCGAAAGACCGTTTCACACCAGGCCAGAAGCTTGAAAGATTATCAAGACACCCAAGGACGTAATAATGAGATAGTTCGATAACGAATAACACTCACAGCTTCATTTGTTACGGTTATAAATAACAATTAAAAATCAATTAACATTGCATAATGCATATGCATCATGGTTAATTTGCGTTAAAAAGAAACACTAACATTTTTTAAAATTAATTTTCTTTTTTATTTATAATACTTTAATATACAGACGTTTCAGGTATTTCTGTATGAATATAATTTTTTTTTGTTTGATCTGTAACCAGGAATCATTATTCTATTATAATATTATATATCTCACTTCCAATGAAATTAGGGAAAGATCGTAACACACCTGAGTTCTGAGTAATACTTTTAACACTTATAGGTCCTTTTACACTTCACAGTTTCATTCATGTGCGAAGTTCTCTTGAACGGCCGACGCATTGTGGGCGGATGCAGTCTGAGCAGCTTCTTAGACTCGGCGGTTGAACAGGACCACCGATTCTTTTTCTTCATTGAATTTACACACCACGCTGTAGTCCCTCGTGTCCTTAACGTAGCCGATTGGTAGTTAGATAGTTAGGATGTAAAAGGCAGGGAGAGGTAGACTCGTTAAACACTATTTTTTTAAGACAAACAAAACATGCACACAGTACAAGTTTTCTTTTATTCAAAGTCTCAGGTTGATTCAGCAGCATCCAGTAACATTGAGTACATAGGAATAGCGTTAAATGATTATGATCATTCGGATAAGAGATTGGGATAGCGTAGGGCATCGCGACGTCGAATCAAATGACGATAAACTCACTCGAAACGAAATGGACGCTCATTTTTTGCGGAAGAAATTTATATATATTTTTTTAATCATCTCTTAGCCATATATGTGGAATTATAGTATTATTTAACGTAACGAGAGTATAACGCTCTATCGAGAGATGCTTTCCAGCATCGATAACTGGTCCATTGTAATATCGATAATACTATTCTATTCCCAAAAGGCGTTGGTTGGAGGGTTATAGGATATGGCGAATTCGTAGTTCTACATCCTATATAGGCGGTGGGTTGCACTAGGTTGAACTCTATGGATACTGTCAAATGGGTACGAATAGGTAGATCGAAAGGGGGGTGGGGGGGTAGTCGGATCGTTGTTAGAGAGATCTGCATGGGTCCTGGTGAAGAGCCGAAGAGGGACCTTGGATGCTGGGAGGGTAACGACTCGTAATGCGCGTCCTGTTTGTCCTGTTTGTCCTGGTAAACCAGCCATGTAATGAAACCTCGCGGGATACTGCTGTCTCTAATACGTACGAGAGACAGTGAATAGCGGGATGCTGTCACGGTGTGGATATCAAAGTGAATTATGGCGGTAGCCGCGAGATTGAGTATGTAGGCGGGGTGGGTTTGTGTTTTTACAGCATCCCTAACGTGTATGATGATACCCCAAAAATTTGGATGCTTAAGAACGGACTCTGACAGTGTCTATATTTGCAACGCTTTGACGTCCTTTAAAAAGTAAAATTTCCTTACTCTTCCGTCTGTCGATGGATTTTATTATTGTTTTATGTGCATTTAGACCAGATGAAAAAATAATATGTATCAAACGAGCACGAACGGATTAGAAAAAAGTTCTGAGCGCTTATTTTTACTGGGTTTTATGCTCGGAGTATTTTTGTTTTAATCCCTTTATGATTCTAGGGTTGGGAATTGTTTGAAGAGAAGCTCTTTATTTTTTTTTTTTGTTCCTTCCTCGTCCCTCGATACTCCCAGGATCTATACCTACTGTATAATAAGATGAACTTTCGGCAATAGGTTCGACGTCCTGAGGAGGATCGACTGTGATGGAATTTAACGAAGACGTTAAAAGCTTCGAGGGTTGGAGTCGAAGTGAAAGATGTATAGTATAGATTAAAAAAGGAAGAAAAATGAACGTGGGACAAGAGAATGGGGCGGTTACAGGAAAAATTTCTTTTGAAAAGTTTCAAAACTTTATACCAGTAGCGCCTCCAGGTGTAGTGGCCATTTATCACGGTATAAATGAGAAAAGCTACGATATTGTTTCGCTTTGTTTTCCAAGTGGGAAAAGTGCGATATACCAGCATCCCCCCAATTTACCACAGTTTCCAGAGACACCCCGATGAATCAGGACTTAAATCCAGGCATCGATAGATTTTCCAAACCTACCCTTTAAATCTTGTCCACCCTAAGGTGGATCGGGAAACCCTTGTCAACCCCCGCTCCTCCCTGAATATTCATGCACGAAAACTAAACTGTGGGATTACCATGAAAATATAGCCCAAACTCTTATTCAAGATCATCGAAATAATATCAGGGGTTGAAGATTTTTAAGAAACGTTTGCCAGGGGCTATATTTTCCATCAATGATACTGTTGTTCTTTTAACATCAGCCGATGCCCAACAGGGGTGTTGTTGATTGTAAAACTATTTCTACAACCCCTGCGCGATGCAAGCTTTCTACTGTTTCGCCAGGCTTGTGTACTTTGGGACACCTCTAAGCCTTGGGGTTGCTTCGACAAGCAAAATAGAAAGTAAAGTTGTGTCTTATCAGAAAAGAACACTTGAAGACTTGATCCACCATGTAAATAGATCACAGCTGTTGTATGTTAATTCTACCATAAGACACCACCGTAAGTATATCCATCATCGGTATCCTTTTCACTCATAAAATTTCCCCGCTCAAAAAAACAAAACCAAGAGAAACGAAACACAAGGATACCGAACGCCACGTATCGTTGCTCGAGTAAAAAATTCACTGGGAAATTGATTCCTCTCTCTGTTGACATTACATATACCTGAGCACACACGGTAAAAGGAAAAATGCCGAAGAATCGCTTAGGAAAACAAGAAGGAAGCGTACCAGAAAAAAAAGCTTCACAAAAGCGTTCGGTATAAACAAGTAAAAAATAAAGAACACGATGTATTGAACGTGTAGAAAACGTGTCACTGGGTTACAGAAAAAATAATTGATCTTCATTAATCTGATATAACGAATCACGCAGCATATACAGCTCTCTGTGTAAAACTTCAGAGTTCCACTTAAAGTACACTTCCATAGTGCTTCGTTAAAGCTTGTTGCATATCATTACTGTATTTTCATAAAAAAAAAAAAGTCTCTGACTCTGCGCTACTACAGAAACCTTGAATAACAGCTTGGTCTATTGTCTCTGTACGTAAATGGCGCAGCGAACGATTCAAACCCAAACGCGGTTCTAAATTAATCACATTTTTCACAGAACGAACTTCAGTAGGCTCAAGTCGAGCGAAGTAAGTTTAATACAGTGAATAAGAGTTTTAACCAAGTGTTAATTAGCCATGGAGTTATCCATCTTTCATTAAAGTCACACAACGTTCCTGACGTGTATACTCTGGGCCTAGTTATTTCTGTCCTACAGTGTACTAACTAACTAACCAAGTTACTCTACATTTCACTAACCCATTCGCATTCCAGCCTTCCTTTGTCTATTCTCTTAAGCTACTCATTTCTCGTATCCCGAATTGAGGCAATTTCAACTATAAACTATCGGTATAGAATATTCGACGGATACAAACGCGCCAGTCGCTCGGTATTATACTGTAAGAGGACGTCTAGAGATTTGCACTTTCGCAAGAGATTTGCAACTATCTCAAGAGCCGAGGTTCTCGGGCCTGTTCACGACCCAATCGCTTAATGCCAGTTCTAAATCAACGTCGTCGTGCGGATTAGCCATTAAGCATCGTCCGCTGGAGTTAGATGTACGAGCATCATGGGGGAAGCTGAAGTTGTCCTTTTTCTTGGATACTAGGATTCCTACCTTGGCACTCGTTATTTTTTTGTCCAACTTTTTTTTTTCTTTTCCTGTCAGTAACCAGAGCGTGGGACAGTGGTAGGTGGTAAACGTGGACGGAGATGCGACCCTAAAAATGTCATGAGGAGAGCAACAAAAAAAAAAGAGAGAAGGGACCTTGCAAGATTTTTAGGCGAACAAAAATAAAGATACAGCTATACATCAAGTAGATTGAAACAATGTAGGGCTTAAGGTAGTATAGCATAAAATCCTCTTGAGTCCATTGTCGCAAATCTTTTTGTGCTATGTTCCTTTTATTTTTCGTTTATTTTTATACTCATTATCCTTGGAAGGAAACGCCTTACGCGTTACGATGGAATTTCGGTATGTAATTCCTTGCAACAATCGCAAATGGCTCTCGCGCTGATCCCAAGACTGTTGAGAATAACGCGAATGCTAAAATGAAGATTATTACTTTTTGTTTTGTTTTGTTTTGTTCTTAATGGCTTCTCCGCGAACATGAAAATCCAGCCGTAGGTCTATCATTTGGTACTCTTTAGGCGCAGGCTTCAATCGTTTGCCAGAGTCTGTGTTGCCGTGGTATGCAGATCTCGTGTATCCTGATACATAGTTTTAAGTGCCACGATAGTTAGCTTGTGCGTACACATGCGTCTCGTGGTATATTGTTTAGCTCCTTTTTTTTTTAATCTTCAGCCATTCAGTGGTCCAGCAACGGTTTATCAAGGATACCCAGTTATCAATCCGTGTAACTTTTACTTGTCACTGACAGCAATGGCCGCAGCTTTTCGATAACAGGCTTTTACCCTTCTATCCTCTCTTTCTTTTATGTTGGTCTTTTCCTATATCACCCGCTCGATCAGCCGACCGTAAAATAACGTTACGTATGACACAATCTTGCTTCTGGTCAGTAAATGGTTATCATAATATAAAGATGTCACATGGACCAACCAACCGATAAGAAGAATTTTTGTATTTTAGGTAAAATCTTAATAACGTATATTCGTACGGAATCTTTCTTTTTATTTTAAGTGACAAAAGAAAGAAGCGCGTCCTACTTGTTATTTGAATAATCCAAGAGAGTCTGGAGCCAATCTTCAACGCTCCAGATAATTTATGTCTTCAACGAAAGTGTAAAGACACTTGCGGAATAAAAGAAAAGTGAAAGAAAAGAAAATACGTGAATAAGGAGTGAGCAGAGGACTGCCAAGAGAAATATCCTTATTTGGCAATTAGCTCGACCCTCTAACGTCCACGAGAGATCTTCATGATTTTCCAGGAAATCTTTATCGCTATCATCTTGTTTCTTCGAGATGACCGACTAAACAGTAATCGAAAAGCTTGAGGTCATAACGAACGTCAGGGATTAGATGGATCGATAAGGGTGAAATGACGATTTATTATATAAACTCGAAATTAAATCAGTGGTGAATCACCCCGAAAAAGGTATTCAATTTTTGCTTATTTTATTTTTATTTTTTCCTTTCATTTCTCTAAAGATTCTTATTATTGTCTTCATGATCCAACAGCTTCACGTACCCTTGATTAAGGGCTGCGGAAATCATCTTGACGTTAATGCATCTAAATCAATGTCCCCTGATACAGCATCCGTCTTTACAGATACACCGGGGTAGGGGATGAATATTAAATATGGCTGCTTGGTTGAGTTTATCGGTTAACTTGAAACTTTCAAGCTTTCCGTAGCTATCTCAAGATTCTATCATCCATCCTCTTACTCTCATCCAAACCCCTGGCTCGCATCTAATTAAATAATATCATTCTTCCAACCCCTCTACCACGTAGTCATACTACCCTCCTGCGAAGTTCCGATCCCATCAGCCACCATTACCATCAAAGCCGGTACCCACCAACCTTCTGCAGCGATCTACCTATTTTAATAACTTGCTACCAACCCACCTATCTTGCTCAAGGGATGCGCAATGAATAAGTTCTTTTTTTTGTTTCGAAACTACCTTCCTGGTAACTTTACTTGCTCGCCATGTTACCTGCAGACTGTTACTAACTCATTAAAGTCTTTAAATCCGGGACACGATATGATGGCTAATATTATTACATGGACTACTACCCATTTTTTTTATTTCACATTTTTTTTTTTACCTAAAAGCTACAATATTTCTGGTAACGTAAAGTATCTTTTTAGGCGATATATTTATAGCAACCCTTATATTCATAGAACTTTTGCAATTATGGGATTGAAATGGCGGTAAATGTTTGTTCAAGCGAAGCAAGGTACTCCTCTCTTTGATTCATCCCTTTTCACCATTCTGTTTGTAGGCGTCAGTAATTTTAAAAGGATCTTCAGTAGTATCTTAATCTTTGGAAAAATAATTGGTCGTCGTAGATCAAAGTTCAATCCTTAATTGGAATTATTTGATATTCCTAAAGTCTTCCGATTGCTTCAATCGCGTAATTCACGACACAGTCAAAGGAATTATTACGGGAGAAATGTTAAATCTGAGAATTATTCTTATATCAATCATTTTTTTTGTATCACAACAAAAAAATGATAGAGGTAAAATAATTTGTTTTCAAAGGACAACTTTTTTTTTCCTAGTATCAAATACCTATTGGTACTATTTTATTTGCATGACCTGACCCGGCTACAACCTGTTCCCCTAACTGCTCCTTTATCTCAGGACCAACCACCTAATACTCCACCCCTGTTCGCCCATCAATCCTCTATTCTACGTTAGTAGCACCCCTTGCCCACTCTACTATACTTCTAACCTACAGCAGACTCGCCACGGCGCTATTGCTCCTCGCTTCGCTACCCTTGATGTAGGACCCTGAACAAGAGCTAAAGTATCTTACCAACCCTCCTAAAATCGTTTGGTACGAAGTGCCTAAGTGTGAAGACGGTGGAACTCTTGAAATGCCACTGCGCTACTACAAGATATCGCCCGAAGGTTTAAGGTTTAAATTTCAAAGTTGTTGAATGTATGATTTTCTGTTTTCTCACTTAAAAAAAAAGGGGAGTCATCCCCTGTTCCACGAAAACATCCCTGTAATCTCTCGTTCATACGCATACGCGCCTCAGGGATATGTGCTTTCTCGTTATATCAGATTTCAGAATATTCACGAGAATTCAGTTGAATCAGTATAATTTCGCGTAACTAGCAACATTATACTTCAGGATCATTCGAGATGGTTTCAGGATGGTCTTGATGAGTTAAAGTCTTGAAGATCAAACGCTGCCACTGAACTGAATGGGTTTTGGCATAGTGCAACGGACCGTATTTCAAAGACTCCCTGAAGAGGTCCTAGAGCAACTATACTTCCGGTGTAACTGCGAGCGCGCTCAAATCTAAAGGATCATCCGTTTGTAAATGGGGTTAGCCATGATCAAGGGTTGGGATAATGTTCTCCTCGGTGGTCTTGTCTATGTTCCTGGATACCCTATTGACTTTGACGCCCTTATCTAGAATTAATGAATGAACACTAGAGAAAGCGAGAGGGAAGATGGCAGGGACAGAGAATGAGAAGGAGGAAGAAAGTAAATCAAAAGAAAAATGTTCCACTTTTATGACAACCAACGTATATTTAGTGTATCCAACCCTCTGATTCCTTGACAGACTTCACCCTTGTTCTGACCGTACAGAAGCAGAGCAGCGATGTTCCTAGACTTAACTTTTTTTACTTCATTCTCCCTTTTTTCTTTGCCCTAGTCCTCTTTACCTCTTTACCTTTCGTATGAGTGTCCATGGGACAACACTAACGAAAACTTTTGGATTACTTAGGGAAAGAAACTCGTGTTCGGAGGGTTGCACTCTATGGGATTCTGGATGTTGATTTTTCTTTTGGGTCAGTAACGTCTTCCAGCTAGACAAAGGTGGAAACTCAAAAGACACATGAAAAATGTACTTGAACACTTTACAAGTCCCTGGGGAAGATTCGAGAACAGCTAGTAGCACTTGTTCCTTGCAATTCCCTAGTGCATTATGCAACGGTCACTGCAATTTTCTTTAGTCGAAAACATAGTCTTCCATCCGCCAATGGACAGTGCATTACGGCTCAGCTTGAGCATCCCTACTGTCGCTAGTAGTTTCATGACTAGGGGCAGCATGGGTAACGATATTCACCAACTTTCATCCTCGCGGAGGACCTGCTCTAGAAACAACTTAACACGGACACTCGTCCTTCTCAAGGGTCTTCTCTTTTACACCCATTGCACTTTGACCTCCTGGTGCATACATTGCAGATGCACTGCACGCGTACCGTCGCCCTTCGAATTCCATTTACACAGAAGCTTTTCCTTTACGACGATGTTTTATGCAACGGATCGGAACGACTCGGGACGTTTCACGTCCTGCGTGTCATCGACTTGAGGACGTCGCGACGCCTTCCACCGCTTCCCATATCTACGTTATATATTTCTCTGACTACGTGAGGCCGCGCGCACGCTAACTTGTGGACGACCCTTTACCTAACTCTTTTATGATCCTCAAACAGAACGCCTTACCTTCGTTTCAACACTAAACTGCATCCGATGCACTTTCGTATATATTACGCCATACATAATTCTCGGTAATATTACCACGATGGTAAATGAAAATTCTAATGCGAACAAAACAAAACTTCGACAGTTTAAACGACGCCGTCGGGACGCAGCATACCAAACGTTATTACAAAAAAGAATAATAATTACTTGCTTTATTTGAACTGCGGCTGATTTATGATTTTGAGCTAATTACAAACAATTTTTGTTTCTCTTTTTCATATATTTCAGTCCTTTTGGGACGTAAAATTATAATATGCAACTAGACACGGAAAATTATCTCGGCTCTAGAAAATGCTTAGGTCCATTCTTAATGCGTAACGATCGTCGTTCTTTTTCAGGTAAAAATTCAGGGTTCGCGTATGAAAGAGATTAATTACATCTATTTGTAGATTCTGGGTAAACGTACAGCGTGATTCATCTCGCGTGAAAAGATGATGCACCCTCTTTCGTATATATTCTATCTCGCTCTCTCTCGCACTCATTCACTCGCTATGTCCTTTATCCACAGCATCATTTTTTTTGTTTCTTCTCGCTTCCAAGTACCCACATAAGCATACAAGTAGCCGCCTTATTGTTATCCTGTTGATAGCCATTTTTTAGCTGCAATCTTTTTCTCCAAGGAATTTTATAATTAGCGCAATATTTTCTTGCCTGCATTATTTTAGCAGGTGTCCGAAGACGGACACGTGACAAACAGAGAGGAAATAAAACTCAAATTAATAATATTTTTGAGCCTCCTCTTCCGGGCTCCTACGTGACTGGCAATTAAAAGTGTAAAGCTACGTTACGAGAAATTGGTACTCCTTGAAGAGATGCTGGACACGACTGGAACATGGAAGTAGTCCGTACCTTTTCCTTAAGTCACTCATTTCGTTCTTTTCACTTTTCTTGGTCTCTCCAAATCAAGTTAATTTTCGAAAATTCTCCACGCGGCAAAATGCCAGAAAAGCACTCTCAATTCCACCTGCTCACGTCCGGTTTCTATATGAGTGTACATTCCTTACAGTGGAGCATCCACACGTGGCGCCAATTTTGAATTGCACGTCAGGTGCATAATGGCTAGTCTTGCAAGTTGCAGTCTGTGCAAAAAAAAAGTATATACATTAAAACAAGTAATTGCAAGAAGTACAGACCGTAGTGTCTCAAAAAAAATGAGATTATAAAAAAAAAAAGAAGAAAGTTTCGCGCGAGAAATATATACGTAACCCACTATGACAAACGGTACGAGATGACACCGAAAATATAGAACCCAACTTCCGGCAAGTTGGCTGCCCCTAATTTACCCGCATAATAAAAACGCCGCGTCCATACATGACGGACAATAACGAAGGCTCGGTCCTTTAACGATCTTCCAGTTTCGAAACGTGTTAAACTTTTTAATTTATCCTACGAAACGACCAAATCGTCGTTACGCTTCGAGAGATTCCCTACCATCCTTCGTTCACGTCCTCCCTTCGCTTTCAGTCGTACGCCCTAACGATACGCGGAAGCCGTCTTTTCCATTATTCAAAAAACTTTACGTCCTTCGCAAACGGGCTTTCATGAAAACGACAATTGGCCGACGGCGACAAAGGGTGACAAACCGCCTGGAAGGATTTTCACTCTGTCGAACATTTCGCCAATTTCATTCTGTTCCCCTGGCAAATCGATACTTAAGAATACCCTTTAATTCATTTCTTTACAAGATATCACACCCAAACAGATCTACCCTTGCTTACTTAATCATTGTCAAAAGCGCCTGACGTATCTTTCATACGAGAATCGATCCCATTTTTCTACGTAGCAGCTAACGAAAACTTTTTATCCTTCGAATTATCGTAGTTAATATACATACGCATAGGTATACCACGATGATATCCTTAATTTATATGATACCTGGTAACATATCAAGAAAAGTAGTAGTAACCTCAACGTCTACAGACTTCTAATATAGTCTACGATATATCCTATATGCTACAGTATCACGTACTCATTTAACCCACGACCCACTCGCCTGATCTTAGCACTCATTCATAAATGCACAGTGGGTGTAAATGAATTGTATTTCAGTATCATTATCGCAACTCGGTAGTCGTATGGTGGGTTTTGATATAGGATTTATTAATATAGCTTTATATCAATGAAATGAAGGTATGCATATTATAGTATATGCATATCAGTTTATATATATACATGTATACGTAAAACACGTCATATCAGAAAGTATATTCAGTAAAGATTTATCGAAAAGCAATGTTGCGAATCGCCTGCAGACTTCTCGAGAGTCAGCGGCTATTAAATAACATGGAATCGATAATTATCGATCGAACGGACGTATCGGAAGGTCTTTGAAATTTCTGCATTCAAACTATACCTTTATTATATTATATATATCGTATATAGCCGATTGGCTCGTGACAGTGTATACGTAAGATTTCAGGCGAGCTGAGCCACTGTAGTACACGTGTGATAATTAATGCTCTAATTAACCCGCGAGGTTAATGATAAGTATTAACGAATAATTGTCGTTCACACTTGGTTCTCTGCTAGCGCAATTGCAAGGTCAATTTCTGGAGTTGATATTGACGTGTGTCGATTGTTATAAACTTTTGACTTTTTTTTTTGCTGTTTTTATTTATATAGCTTCGTAGCTGTTTCCCTCGTACATGGAATTATACATGGTACACGTGTGTCATGCTGCTGTTGATATTATTGTAAATTTATTCAGAAAGAATTTTTTTATCGAATTCTATTAATAGCAATGTACCATTGATTTCCAAGTAAGAGGAGTCCGATATTACATTGTTAATTGCATTTCAATTTAATAGCCATCTTTATTGACGACCTATCACGTGGAAGCCAACTGGTATCTTGTCAATAAAGTACTTCCACTTAGTCGTACCTAACCTCATGTAACTTCCGGTACGGTTCAAAGCACCGCATAACATTTCCAACAAACGCCGTAATGTCAAGAAGCAACTCTCTGGGGACTTTACGACGAGATACGTCAACTGCCACGTAATAAAGATCCAGGTACAATTCCTTGGAATGACATTGGCAATTCCAAGAAAAAGCTTCCTGTTACCTGATCTAGTGACAGGAGGACCGAGAGTAATGAGCTTTTGCGAGGATCTTCTTTTTTTTTTGCCTTTTTCAGTTAATATTTTTTTTTTTTTGTAAATGAATTGCATTCGGAAATTTTGCAATTACAACAATTCCTTCTGTATCTGAGGTTTAAAGAGTCGTTGGCCCAACGTGGTCAAATATTACGTAGGCTCGATGACTGATTAAGGTGGTACCAGTGGAGGAAGAGAAAAAAAAAAAAAGTTACCAGACCGACATGCAATTTGAAGTATGCACTTGATGCACGCGACTCATAGACTCTTGCGACTGACGGTACTTGTTTCCTGTATACCTAACCTATCCTATCAGGATAGTCATTCCGCCTTTTTGAACAACCCTCATTCTTCCTGACTATATAGAACAGTGAAATCTTGAAATCGTGCACTCCAGTGCACTCGATGCACTTTGTTCTAATTGGACTGATGTACAGTGCAGTGACTATGGCTGTTGGTACGTCTGGTTAATTTACGTAAATATCTACTAGCTGCTTGCACTTAGATGCAGGTGTTGATGTTATTTGATTTTCTAGATTTCTAATTCGTTCTCATTTCTAATATCTATCCCAATTAGGGATTTGATCTACGTTTTTACTGTACTGTCCGAATTAAATAACTCGACATGTCAAAGGTTAGTGTAGGCAGGCAATCCCCCTCTTCATGGCAAATATTGACGCCTCTGAATCCGGTCTCTCGGGTGTTCCCGACTATGGCCAGGTGCTTGTACATATATATGCGTATATACATTCTGCTGGAAAATCAGGACGTATCGGTGAAACGGGCCAATTGAAAGTAAATTGAGAATAAACGCTGCACCGACGACCTGCATTAATTCACTGTCCCGCTTGCTTCCACGGTATTTAATTGTGCACATCGAACTGCAGGATTTTCGAAATCAACCGAACTGAGAGAGCATCGCTTCGTTTCCATTGTGTATATTTTTTTTTTACATTCATTTTTTTACTGTCCCCTTTCTCCGTTCCCATTCATTTACTTTGCCAAAATATAGGACAGGCATATCCATCAGGATTGAAGTAACTATTTTTTCTACCTCTATTCCACTCTTCTTTTTTTTTTTGCTTTTATTTAATCATCTTGGTTGTCAAAAAAAAAATATTCGAACCATCTATTCTATAGGGAAATATAAACAATTGTTAAATGGTCACACCGATACATATGATTAAGGAAAATTATAATTTATGAATTAAAAGTATTTTATTATGCCATTAAAGAAGGTCTATCAACGTTCAATTATTAATATTAATTACGACAAAAATAGTAACGCTAATGAATAAGACAGAAGGGGTGAAAGTCTTATCGATTTGTTTCGTGGTCAGATAAGAGGTCAGAGGTCGTAGAACGAATATCAGGCCGTACACGATTTCTACCAGACATGCAATATCGATTTGATCGAACATGAAGAAATTGAGATAATAATATCTCTCCGCTTGATAACAGATAATCGATAACGAATTAATTTCAATCTAACGCAATACTCTGAATCTTATTATAAATATATATTTATCTTCGTCTATTATATAAATGACTCAGAGCAAATCAATAAAATCACCGGACACAGAGTTTCGCTAATTTAACGTACGCGTGGAAATAATTCATATGCTTCAATTCCGCCACAACTTTATAAAGGCTAGCTCTATTCGCAGTTCCATTACTGGATAAATAATTGCTACTGCAGACGAGCTCCCAGCATCCCTGGAAATTCTCACTAACGTTACACTAGACTCTTTCTACGCTCTTTGTCTCTATCCACCATTACTACGGACCATCTATCCATCTCACTTGACTATTCGTTTCTCCCCTGCAGCTAGAATGCACCGGAAACACTCGGGCAAAGTTACCTCCTTGTTTTTCCTCCAAGGAACCCGGGTTAGTAGATAGGTCCGTGTCAGTGCGGACAGCATCGAGGAAAATGCGAGTGTAAATTAATAAGAACTTAGATAGGTATTCAAGTAACGTCGGAGGATCTTTATCAGAGTATACTATAGATGCGAATAAGGTAGTATTTATAAAAGTAATTTATTCTACAGCCAATATTGAGTTTTGTTCAACATACATTTGACATAGTGTAAAATAGTTGTGATTACTTGTTATAAAGGTGTCATACTAATTGATAATAATAATCTTTTATTATGGTCCAGGTAAGCGCTAGCGTGGCATTCGACGTTGATACATTTTCAATAAACAACCGTCTGCGTAACGTGAGTCAAGCTCGTTTTATATGGTTATATATAGCTTTGTATTATATGGTTAATAGATACAGTGGATATACGATATGGGCCAGACTTATGCCAGATGCCAATTGGCCTTTACCACTTGCAGCTTGTAACTATAACTGCAAGTAATTGAGATATGAACATAACGTCTCATCGGTTCTCGTGGATCGTTTTACATGGTGCATTTATCTGCAGTGTTATTGCTAAATTAGACGATTAGAAATTGCAGGCATCAGGGCAGTGCTTATATTTATCTAGAGAACGTTAATGGTTTAATAAATATTTTTATTTATCTCGTACGCTTATTGCGTAAACTATACTAGCATAGTAATACTCGGTTATGTTATTACACCTCTTTTTTAGCACTCAAAATCGCCATACGCAGGTAGGGAAATGTATTTGCGAGAAATTGCATCTCGTTAGTGCAGTGAAAATAATGCTAAGAAATGCAATGAGACAAGATATTGCCCGGTAAGATGACATGGAATTGCATTGCCCTTGGAGTAAAATGCATCGTCTCAAAAACAATGATGCAACAGTATTTTTGCATAACCCAGTTACTCGATTAACAATTCAAATACCAGTATCAGAATTCAACAACGGCAGTCGTCTCGTGTTTTCCTTGCATTTGCATTCTAGATTGAACTGAAATTTCAGGTGTATTGAGACGAAATTGCATATTGCAGTACTTGGCGCGAATGACCTGTAATAAAAAACTTGACAAGGGTACAACATTTCAAGATGAAAATATTAATAGGGAACTTTTTATTTTGGTACGTCGATCTTGAAAATTATATTTTATAACAATATCCGAAGGCTCGTGATATTTTAATTAATACAACTTAAAAATACGAATATTCGTGCACTCGGGCGGAGCTGCTCGAAACAACCCTTTCGAGAAGTCTCGTTTAATTATTCAATAATTTCCGGAGCACTTTAGGAACGGTTTCCGTTCAGGTTGGCAGATAATGTCTTGGCCTCGGTCTATTTGGAAGGCTAGGACTTGTTTGCGTCCAGTGAAAAGCAGCGACGAGGAGGTAAAACGAAAATACAATTTTTAATGATAATATCGTAGTCGAGTGTTTAAAAATATTGAAATTTCATTGACGTAACGTACGAGTTACGAAAGTTAGACGAAGATTCGTTTAAATGGATGAAATTTTATGTTTCGAGATAGCGCAGTCAAGGATCGTGATCTACGACGTTGACGTAATATATTTTGTGGAATTGCAAGTTCTTCCAAGGGTCCTTATAAAAGTTACTTATTTCTTGCAATTCCCTCGGGCGACCAAAAGCAATATTATTAAATATCGGATATACAAGATCTTCGCGGTTTCGTATGCAGTAATATAGTCAAGCTACCAGTGCTGCCACCAACGTCAGCGTCAGCGTCACTGCAACGACGTCTCTAGAGATTTACTTATTTAGAATGTAACTACCCGACTTAATTGAAATTACAAGATTTGGAATGAAAATGGATTCCTCAACACCTGGCACTAGTAGTCACGGCAGTAATTATGGATTGTAATCAAATAACGCGAATGCAGTCTAGATAACGTCAGAGTGCAACGTCAGAAAGTGCATCGCGCATATCATAATAAAACTATAGTTTTTTTTAGTCATATTTCTCCTAGTTCATCATATTTTTAACACAATGGGTAGTAACACAAGTAATCCCATTTACCATACGCGTAATCAGAGATTCCCTGTCACTCAGGATTCTAAAATTATTGCTTAACATTATTTATAAATATCCATGAGATTCAAGATGGCCGCGATGGAAAATCGAATTTGCCACGCAAGAAATAAATAATACGCACGCAGAGTTATAAAGGTAGTAGGGTAGAGGCTTTCTGTCAAGTTCGAAATTAAAATAAAAGAATGACGTTAACATGCAATATTACAGAAATGCCGTGCAGTCTTTTGCCATTAATATTGCCGGCAGAATAATAAAGTAAAGGCAGCGGCGGCTATGCTCCGCTTTCAGTGATCTTGGCCACCTGGTTCTCTCAGCTCTCAGCGACTTACCATCCGTAAAACCAAACCACGTTCTGTTATTTATTTGACATCGACTTTAATTGTACCACGAAGGCGTAAATTAATTAGAGCCCAAGGTATTACCGAAGCCAAGCCTCGTTAATGTGTGCCTGCACTAGCTCCCCGGGAGCTTTTCACGTGCCGAATATCCAGCATGTGAATTGCCATTAACATCGGCAGGTACAACGATCGTTAATTAAGTCATGCATACACGTTATTCAAATAATATAACCGAGATAAAAATTATTGAGTATTCAGTGGATCTGTGATTGGTGGGATAAAAAGTATAGATCGAAGTATAGTCATTGGGACTTATCTTATCATAATAGCATATTTTATTTTCAAAATGCATTATCGAAATTTAGTACACATGTAGATTAGGTCTATGCCATACTTGTGACATGCGTCGAATATACATTTTATGCATTTCAAGGTATCGTTGACGCACACTGCACAAATTGTAATTGAAAAATTGGTCGCTGGAGGGCAGCGCTTGCCGATCTGAATTCGAGCGGGAGGGGGAAGTGCTGGTATGCGGAAGAAATTTTGGGTTTGAACTTTAGTCTTCCGAGAGCCGATCTCCTATATCCAGCTATTTGACAGCCTTCCGTTCTTCCTTTTTTCTCCCCGCACCCCTCTCTATGCATCGCTTTGTTTTGATTCATTCATTACTTCTTTGCCTTCTTCTCTCTCAGTTATTCATCTACTTTACCTTCTTCGTAATATCACTTTGATATCAGAGTAAACTCCGTAGCAAATACGCCAAGACGGTTTGAACGGTGGGAAGTCATTTCACTGTCTGTATCGTCATCGACTTTTTTCTCTTGAGATCTTTTTGCCCTCGGGCCTTCGGCCCATTTCTCACCATCTCCTCCCATACCCTTTACCATCACTTTCGTAAACGCGCAACACAGTAAGCCTGTGTAAATAACTGCATCGCAGTCGTTCTCTATCGCGCGCGAAAATCCGCGTCTAGTTTTAGTCGCAGTAAGTGAACATTTAGTCCGTATCCGAAAACACGTGCAGTGCAAAAATAAGTGCCCGACAAGATGAAATCATCAAGTCGTCGCACGAGGGACCTGGAATGCCAAAGGATAGACCTAACCTGAGAGGTATAAAACAAAAATCATATTGAGACGAAGCCGTGGACCAGTCGCAGCACATCGAAGACAGAGACAGCTATGGTGAGTAATCTTTCCTCTTGCAATCGCGATCGACGTATGTGCAAAAAAGGCTATGCTGAATCTCCTACTAAATTTCACACCGAATCTACAATGCAGCTCTGTAATATAAAAGTGTCAGAATTGTAAAAAAAAAACAAAAAGTAAGATTAATACCCAAATGAAATTTCACATACGTACTGGAATTATCTTAAATCCTACAGTATACTGATAAGACAGCCTCGTTTCATTGCCAACATAATCACAGCAGTTATCCTCTCGAGTATGTTGCATTTGCATATCTGCAGCATCTTCCCGGTCCATGTATATCACTGTACGTTCTTGCAACCCTACCACCACCTCTTTAGAGACGAGGAAATACTGCGCTGACACAGTTAGTTAAGTCGTTGCCATCTCAGTTGGCTGCCAAGAGATTTAGGCATCCTGTACACATACGTATATCGCGATAACAGGTTATGTCTTTTCGTTGTCTCGCTCTATCCGACTGTCAGACAAACTGTTGTGACACGTGATCACGCACGACTGCTCATACGACTAATCAGTAGGTGTTTGCAAGGTATTATACGAATTAGCATTAGGATTATTGGCTAATTATTTATCGAATCGATTCTTGCCGTTGAGATTATTATTTCGCAATATATATATATTTTTTTTTTCGTACTCATTAAGATATTATAATATATTCAACAGGGCCGCCAATGTATCTATGTACGTGGATATAAACCAGTAGAGAATATTAAATAAACCGATATGGAAGTTTTAGTAGGCGTCGTATAACGTACAGTGTTATCCAGATTGAACCACCTTACAGGTCGTTAACCATCATTTTATAATATAGGTCAGTCAAGCATGAGTGAAAATTTTCAGTATATATCTCTAAGTCATGCAATAGAACAAGAAAAATATATCAATGAAACATGCGATAGACATCGGAACGTTATTCATCGCTAGGCGGTTAAAAAATCGTCGAGATTTTATCAGTTTCCTATACCTCCCGCGAGTGCGAGAGAGACCGACCTATCGGCGTTTACGTGCGTAGGACAAGGACGTTGATAACGAAAAAGAAAATCGTGGACAGATACCTTGCCGAAAATTGTTTCTGTCGTAAATGCATCTTTGATCGTTTGAAATTCTTTTTTTTATTCTCATCCTTTCCTTCATTCGCGTGTATCACACGTTACTCCTTTACGATACGTTTATCGTATTTTCAAAAACAAAGAGAAACGCAACAGCCACCCAGTCCGAATATCAAAATAATCTTTCGATTTACGTAACTCAAATAAATGCATTAAATTGCACTTGAAGCGCTTCTTGACGCAATAGCAATTTTCGCATATGACAAACCGTTAAATTGCAGGGCCTCATCCAGCTTAAGCTATACCGTGACTATCATGCTTTACGAGCCATTTCTAAAGCCATTACTATTTACTTGTTAGTAGATTCGGTAGGTACCTGTGTACATAGATATACATCTAATAAGGGCGTTGCACGTGGTGGGATGACACAACGAGAAGAACATGTGGCAGATACTGTACTACGTCATATACATATATGCATATGGTATTCTTCTGTTACATATGTAATATTTAACGTACCAGAAGTATAGCGTATACTGAAGCATCTATAGTAATGCTAAGTATATCATGGCATCAAAGCTTTGACATTGAAGGACCTATAGGACTTTCTGGAATGAGGGGTAGTTGTAATGGAATGAGCAATGAGTATATGTGTAATTGTACATAAGCATAACATTGTGTGTTTATATATATATATATATGTATAGCTACGAATTTTCCTCGTCCCACGAAGACGCCTACAATCGTCTACATACGTCACAGAAGAACAGCCTTGCCTTCTGAGTCATCCTGCATGCATTTACATTGCCATAACCTGCAACCAGTTCGCCTTTCAGCGTGATTATAAAACGACCACCTTCTCTCGTGTGTATAAGCTTAATGGCACGCGGAATGGAAGGTACCTGTAGCCTTAGTTGCAGGTACTGAGTGCAGTCAGTAACTTGGCGTACGCATAGGTAGCACGTATTGTAGATTGCATGTGTGGTTGCAGTGGATATTTATGATGGATTCGAATTGTTTGTTTTTTTTTTTTGTTTGTTCTCTTTAATTTTATTCAACACGGACTTGCCACACGCAATCATAATATCGTGCGTTGATTAAATTGATATGATTTTAATTAGGGGGTTAATTATAGTTATTATAATCATATTGGTACGAGTTAATGGACTGATAATTCTTTTCTTTTGGTTTTGCTAAATAGAAATAATAGATCCTCGTGTTTTATGGTAGTAATCTGCTGGTGCTGCACTACGGTCCAATTTTCGATTTTCTCGTTCTGATTTTCGCCACGATCCTATCCTAACTTGTTGTAAATATATATGTATAGTTGTATATTGGTATTGAGACGTTATCCTGGCGTGCCATTAACTGGCAGCCATTTTTGAAGACAAGCCGAAAGATCTGGTCGATTGGATGTCCCGTGTTATTACCGGATCGTAAATGCTTCTAACAAATATAAATTCATCGTGATTTACAGCTCGTTGCCGTTTAACGATAACTTGTTTAAAAAGGCTCTTTGTTTCTCACCGATATTCTTTCTTTTTTTTTTTTTTTGTTCTTTCTCCTGTCACCGAGTCACTTACTTTACGACGCCGACTGCTTAACTAATATTGCCTATATACGCGGAGTCCATAATACGAGATCGAAATGATACTTTTCCACGCTTGCAATATTCGTGCAATTAATTGAACGCGTGACGATGCAGCGTCTGCTCGTACAGGGATGACGTGGGCTAAATGTAATTTAAGGCTGATTTCTATCGACTGCCGTATTTATGGCTGAAAAGTCGTATCCCTTCTGATCATACTGTAAGGTCTTCTTCACATTTGCATCGGACGGCATTCGACGGCTATGAAGATACGTACCGCGGAATCCGTCTGTACATTAATCTACGGTTTCCGCCGTTTTATCGTGGCGCACAACACGTGATATCAAGGCGGATTTCTCAGCGCGCATAAGCGACGACTTGCGAAAACTGTACGCGCTTTAAGGTCTACCAGTTCGCTTCCGTATTCCGCTACGCATAAATCCTTGCTGTCTTGTAAGTGCGCCCTGTATCGGATGCACGCGACCTAGGATATGTGGATGCGTATTCGCCTTATTGATGACGCAAGGAACAGGGCGACGCGATCGATCGTAACAGTCGTTTACGGGTGGCGAATTATTTAGTTTATTTATCGCGCGAAACAATTGAATTCGTATCGAAAGTGGAGTTTAATTTTTTTGTTTGTTTTTAATACAGTCTGCATTTGTCGATGTTTACGTCACTTTGTTATGCTTTCTTCGTAAATGCTTATGGCTACCATAGGGCTGACGCAACTTCCGCTACTTTCAGTCACCCACGTTATAGGATTAGATTACGGTGCGTATATGTTTATGCGATTTAGACGGTCGACTTGGACGCATCTCGTCCCTGCTGTCTTACTTGGACTTGCCGGGTCATTCCTTTTAATTCGATACGAAGGACTTTGACGCGTCTCGTGTATACGTCTAGGACAATACGGTGACGTAAGCTCCTTACAGCTCGAGAAGCTTGTCATAGCAAGCGCGTCCCACACGCCCACCGTAATAATAATTTTCTCTTACCTAATTGCCGTGGTTATTAACGTCTCGCAGTGGCTGCTTATTTATATTCGCTTCATAATAATAATTGTCATCATTCGCCATACGCCGGCTACTCGAGCGTTACGACATTTCTGGTTTCTGGAATGCCCTTTGCGGAAAATTTGTGCAGTCACGACGTGCCCCTGCTTTTCGGATGCAATGAACAATGGTAAAGAAATGTTAAGTCTCGATCAGCTTCTCGTTTACTCCGATGTCCTAGTAGACTGATTTTTTGTGCATAAGATCACTGGGATTGTGTCTGGTGTTGTTTGGTGTTGTTTGGTCATTAGTTTGTTTCATAATATAAATGCGTATTCAAGCTCTGATATATAGGGTGTTGTATTATTGCTGGACACTTAGGAAATTAGATAATATAATTAAGGTGTTGAGGATGGACAATGGGGGGGTGCGAAAAAGCTGACACCCTCGTAGTTACGGGGCGCGTCGCTATGTGCGTTACAGGCTGTATGGGGTTTCGTAATTTAGTTGTTGGCCAGATAATTAAATTAGCTTCCTGCATTCGGGCTCGTCCTCAATTGACCTCGTGCTTCCATTAGGGCGTTTTGTCCGCGCGAGGCAGACACGTGGACGGGCATTTGGTGCATGCTTGGTTGCCCCATGTCGATTAACTAATCGGACGTTTCTGTTTACGTAAGGTGTGGCCAATGCTTAGGCTCGTTTACCTGAAAATAGTAAATAACGGGGAAATACGTGTTTGCCTGGCCTATAATGATTCGTGATCCCCTTAAATAGTGAATTTAGTGCCATCTGGATTACACTGGGGCAGATAGAAGGGAGTAGATGTTTTCTTTTTTTTGTTTTTTTTTTTTTTTTCAAGATTGACAGATGGCAGGGCGAACTGATCTAAGAATCAGCGTCCGTGGAAGAGGAAAGTTTTTTTTTCTTTTGTCTTCTTATTGCTTATCCATATCTTGCCCATAGTCCGACGTCGAGACTCTCTTTTGGTCTCGAGAAACAGCTGAATCTTCGTGGACACGCCCGAGCGTTCTTTGGAAATTGAAAAGGGACTTGCTCTCCTTCCTATTTCGATTTCCCGTGGGAATGGACGCTGCGCGACGCCACGGAAGAGTCCCTGAACTCTATAGGTATTATTTCAATCGATTGCGAAATTATTTCTCCTATCAGGCTTAACGTTGTGATTCTAAATTGTTATTGCGAGGTGATCGGAAGCATAACGAAGTTTATTGTATCTTTAAGAATACGGTGTTAATAAGATTTGTGAAAAAAATCTTCATTTTCGAATTTAACAAAAATATTAGCAAAATGCATACCAAAGAATTCATCGGGTTATAACGGGGCAGTTTCGATATCCTCAATTTTTGCGGTATCGCGTAACGACTTCTTAATTGGCGAAATGCTGTCAGGATATTTGGCAGCGTGACGTTGCTTCGTTAGCCGTCGATATTATTCGTCAATGATAAGCACACGTGCGGAACTTCGCGCGAGAGACACCTATAGGCAATCAGTTACGGTACAAGTAAGGTCTTAATCGTCGAAGGTGCATTTCGTCATTATCAACTGCGAAACTGCATTGACGATGCAACAATAGATATGATGTAACCGGGATGCAACTTTAAGAATTCTCATTAAAGATTCGCGAACGTATCGTGACTTTGTATTTTCGCACCTTCGAATTTCGATGTCGATTCGCATTTCGAACTCGAATAGCAAATTAACATGTGTATATATATATATGTATACACGAGAATTTCGAGTCACGGCAATTTCATCGATCGAATCACGATCAATCGAAGATCGCGAAAAGACTCGATAACGAGACTCGAGTCTGTATTATTGTTGCCCCTATTGATCCACCGAGATCTTTGTAAGTCATTGCAATTGGCAATGCATGCATATTTTTTTTTCTTTCTTTTATATCGTCATTCATATGCAATGTACATGCCAATCCGTTCGGTACTGTATATAACGTGTACGGCTGTCTTTTCGTATAAGATCCCGCGTATGCAGTCAGATGGATCATATTTATGCGGATCTGACTTTTGAATACCTTTGCCAAAGCAATTTTCGCGTTCATCAACCAGAGGAGATTGGACCAATCACAGAACTATTACTGATCGGAATTGCCATCCGCAGACTGTAAAACGACTTCACCCTTCTTGTAGTTTATACTATAGTATATGAGTGAATGATATAGTGTGCTGCAAGCATGGGAGGCTTATAAGCTTATGAGGTAGTTTAATATTTTTTTTTTTTTTACTTATAAAACTTTTCGAAATATTCTTTATGCAAAAATCGATGGTTAATTAATCGGCAATTTTATTAGGATTACTTAGGGATCGTTATTCAGGGTTGTTATCGCAGTTTGGATTTTGCTTATTCTTGACTATTATTGTTTGGTAACTTTTTTTTTTTTTCTTTTTTAACGAAAAGAAACAAGACGGTGGAATACCGAGTCACTCTATTCGTTAAATGGCGCGTATTGAGAAAATGTTGGCGTCCTTAAATTCGCAATATCGAGACTTTGGCGCGTCCCATCGAAACTTGCGAAGTATCCAATACCACCAGCGCGAACTGTGGCCGCGATAAAAATGGTGTCTCCAAGTCGACTTTCCGCAAGGGTCGAATAAATTGGCGAAGGGAAACGAATAAAAGAAATAGGTTTATCTATATAGCAGGACGGAAAATCCAGTGCCCAGGGCGTCACCCATTAGTACGAATAGCGAAGGCGCGACGATGGCGAAGAGCCGCGGAATAACTCTAAAGTGCTAAGTCAAAGCGATAAAAGAAAGTCACGTGACGGAGACAGAGGAAATGGGAAAGGAAACGCGGCAAGTCGAGAAATTAATATTCATCTTTGCGAGAGCAGTTGCCCCAGCATCCACGCATTGATACACCTGTGGACCATTTATATATAATAGGAAAAATTCTTTTCTACGGCGAAAATTAATATCCGGCCCCTTAGCGTACCGATAAGTCCCGTGTCACTCGCCGAATTTCATAATTAATTTTCTAATTAATTCTGTAGTCGCCCGAAGGAGTTTCTGGCACGTAAAGGTCACGAACTTATGTGACTGAGGTCGCTGCGAACATTCACGCAGATTCGCTCTCGTATCACGACATTGAATTTATTTCGCATTATCCGTTTCAGCATTGACGGCTGTATATATATACATACATATATTTCAATTATAATTTGTGACTTACAATTAAAAGTCAATGCTAAATTTGAGCGAACCTTAATGACGTCTATAAGTAAGACTTCTTCCTCTCCTCTCATGCGGTTACGCTAATACAGATGTCTCATGCTCGCGTTATAAATCACGATTATGTAGGACAGCCCTGCGGGCAACGTTTCTGCCCGTACGAAACCCTCAATCGAGTGAGGGCCCTGTTCTCCTGCTCCCCTTTTATGCTGATTTATCGCGCTTGATAAACGCAGCCAACAAAAGCTAGCAGGATATTACACGTTGAATTTATTTCTGAATGCGGTCCTCTCCATCCGTTGGAGACCCTCCATTTTTTTTTTTTTTTTCTTTTCTCTCTTCTTTCACGCCGTCTGCTCTTTTTGAACGCGTCTTCCTCGCTCGTCATTACTCCTGTGCATTTGTTGTTTGTTCACTTCGTTCCAGAACTTATGACGGTTGTAAAGTTGAGAGGGAGGTCTGTACTGCTCCGTTTTTTTTTGCGTGATTATAAGTAAAAAGCCTTTTTTTTTTTTTTTTTCTTACGTGTTTTTTTTAGCGGAAGCTCAAAGTACTTTGGAACAAATTAACAGTAAATCTCGAGGTACCCTTGTACGTATTCTTATAGGACAGTTTCCTTGCATTATTTCACTTTTCGCGTATATGAGTCTTTCTCTTTTGTTCTTCTGCTGTCTTTCTCTCTCTCTCTCTCTCTCGCTCCCTCTTAGTACCTTTTTATGATACACGGGTAGTAGCAAATGGACGACTTTCGTGTGGGGCTGAATTTTATATAGAAGTGAAAGTATCTTTTTCCTTTTTTTTTTTGTTCGCTTTCTTTCGCAATTTCATATTCGGAACTCATGTAAATTTAAGGCTGTTCCTACGGCTATGCCGCGTACGTACTTTGCGATGGTGCGGGAAAATACGCGAGCCCACCGCACTCTGGCCATTTTCCGTGGTCTGCCGTTATCCTGCTAATGTTAATAAATTCCACGGCATAGAAATGCTCATCGAATGGATCGCGAATCAATGAGCGACTGAAACGAGTGAATATTCGTTAACGGCCGCCAATGTACCAGAGCATTGCCGCGCGTTAACTTGTATCAACAGTGGATACATATTATGACAGAGACGGCATTGGCAATAGTACAGTAAAGTATACACAGACATTCGCCTTTCATAATTCTCATTGGCCCCTTTCATCATTTCGTTATTGTGACTGAAAGGCGCTGAAATTCTGGTAATACAGGCGGCCATTAACGTCTCCATTATAAACTAAATAATACGCGTATACCGTCCTTATTATTCCCTTAATTCACTCTTTTCTTAAACAGTTTCGACGTACGTCTCTCTCTCTCTCTCTCTCTCTCTCTCTCTTATATATCTCGCTATTCACGCAATTTACAAGTCGTAAGCCGGTACAATGAGATAACCTCAGTGCCATTTTGCGACATCCCTGGGACAAGTGAAAAATATTCCCATTATATGGTGACTAGTCTTATTTTTGAATTAGGACTTTATCTTTCTAGGGACCCTAGCCTTGCCAATACTATTGGATAATTTCGTTAACAATTTTTTTTTTTTTTTTTATAAACGTTCTTAACTCGGCGTCTCTATCAACTACATCGCCTACAATCAGTGCATGGTACTGGTTACGAAGAAGAGAAAGAAAGACAAATAAAAAGAATCTTATTGGATCTTCCCGGTTTCGTATCTTCGAAAATCAACTGGTTCCCAGAGTGTCCCGGCTGCAGCCTCTTCCATACTAGAACGCGTACCAATACGATCTGTTGCCCGTACCGGCTTACAGTGCATCGGTGCTGCACTGTAGTTCAGTAATACGTTACAGTGCTTGCCTACAGTGCAATTCCGGTCTCTGGAAGCACGGAGCCCGATTGCCTGGCACAAAGACGCCGCTGACCGTAAAATGGTTTCACAATTCAAGCGGACGTGGGTGAAAGGAGTCCTCGGGGCGAAGGTGGTATCGGCCAGAGTGCAATTCTACAACAGGAATTGCAACGGCAAATAATTCTCCAAGTTTCTGGCTGACTGGCACGCCTATCTGTACTTACCTACCTACCTACCTACCTACGGCTCTTTTATCACGCGAGCGACAAAGCGGATCATCGGCAAATATAGATACAAGCGAGAACTTTTGCATCCTATTTTAACGATGCACCCGTGTCGTATGCACTTTTATGCAACCCCTGCTAATTGTCGATACCTAAGAGAATCGCGTCGCTGGATATATTCTTGAAGGAATGAAAGTGCAGCGCTGCACTTTACGTATCCAATTGGATTTGGTGGAAGAAGGGAAGGGGAGGGTCTTAAGGTCGTAAGGTGCATTAATTAATCGCTAGTCAATCGTGTCGTTGTATTATGGCTTGCTGGCGAGAAGACACGGTTCGGTAGTCGATCGATACAATTTTACTGGCCGGAATTCAATTGTTCGATCGTTAAATGTCAAAGGATTCCCGTGATGCATTCTGCGGCTGCAGCTTACACTACTGTATCTTTACTCGAGCGACTGTTGTTTTACGTGTGTACATTTTATGTAGGTCGGTATATTATGCACACGTATATATGGCAGTGCATTGGTATCGCGAATCCTGGACGTACCGCAGTGCCGATGGTCATCTGGGTTTGACCTGAAAGAACGAGTGGGCCTCGGTGAGTGCGTGATTCGACGATAAATCCATCTGGCGATGCAGAGCGAATTAATCGATTGAACAGCAAAAGCTTTCATATTGTTTCCGTGTCTTGTCGAGCCTTCCTATACATCGAGCCACTCTAATGTTTCTCTAACGGTACAAAGTGGTGAAGAAAATATGGGCATTGTAATATCATTATGATTATACGTGTTCGACGCTTTCACGACGGCCAATGCCGGTGCTATGGGGCTATAATTTTTGTTATCGTTAAAATATTTAAAAAAATCCCTGTAGAAAATGACTAGTAGGATTGTAGTGTTTTAAACATTTTTTTTTTTTTTTTTAATTATTTCTCTAATCTGTCAACAGTTTGAATTTCTCCAATCGCCATGATTGGAATCGATACCATCCATGTCCCTGGGCTCTGTTGCAAACCGCAAACCCAAAATCGACGTTTGACCACACGTATAGAGATACACACGAAGGTTACCTTTGACCCAATCCTGAATAGTCTTGCCACTGATCACCCTCAGGACTTTCCGAACACGATGACAAAATGTACCTTGAAACCGCTAACCGGGAACCATCCAATCGAAATTGCGACTTCAATTACCTTGCCACTTACTGTATTTACCCACAACCGAATTTCACGTGTAAGCCGATCGTTACCTTCGCGAATATACCGTCGAAAAATCGTCCTCGGGTATTCCGCATTATACGTGAAGAAAAACAAAAAAGTGAAGTCGGTTTCTCGTTGCTCGATACCTTGAAAGAAAAAGATACTTATACCCGTGAGACGACAAGCAATGTCATTTTGGTACCTACCATTCGAAGCATGAGTCTCGTACGCAATGCAACAATGTATCGAATCGGTACAAGTCATTAACTTATTGAACGTGAATTATTTTATTTTAACGCGATCTTACACGTCATGTCACACCAGAACGCCAAAGTAATGAGATGCGGATTATTCGCTCTCTCTCTCTCTCTCTCTCTCTCTCTCTCTCTCTCTCTCTCTCTCACACACACACCTTATTTATCATTCCAAACCTTCTTTGTCGCTCATCGCACGCTACGTACAATGCAGGCCTTAAATACCACGCTCGGCTAAACCCTCGTTGTCTTATGCCCGGTCTGTGTGACACGGCAATTTAGGCACTTGACCCCCCCCCCCCCCCTGTACCAGGTCCAGAGTTCAGCTGTTTAACCTCACTGCAATGTCTCTGTCTGAAGTCGAGACTTGCATATCTTGCTCGCCCAACTCCCACACGCTCGCGCACTTACATTCTCCCCTCTGTACCATCCACTCTGCATTGCATACAGGATCAAGCAATGTACTGTCTTGGCTGATATCTTAATTACGTCACGTAAAATTTCGCAGACGCTGATATATTTTCATGAACCCTTTTTCCAGTGTTCAGGATGCGACCTTGTTCTATATCCCCTCGTTAACATAATCATATCCTTTCGTCCTTGACTCACACGTTGCGATAAAAGCTTCCCTTCCAAACTTCCTCCTTGGTATTCAGAAGGCGGTTTCTCAGCCAGCAACCAATCACCCTCGACGCACTGCGTATGTTTTCACTTTGGAATTCCGTGTTCATCCTCCCCTTCGCTTCAGAGACCTCGAGTACCCTCAGACTGAAGTCCTTAACCCTCATAAGGAGGATACCTCGACACCCCTTCGTCCCTCACGCATATAATTCATATGATTATGCGATCGACTACGACATCCCTCGTTAGTCCCAACTATAGTTAAGGTTTAGGTACCGCCGAGACTGTCTGATCCAGCCAGAGAGCCGAAATATTTTGCGTCGGTAAAGGGTTACGGATCGATGCTAATAACCAAGTCTGCACGAAATCTATGGATACGTCATATAACTACTCTCGAAGAATTCTACCGTAACGCTCGGCAGATCTGATCTGAAGTTCGAGCGACGCCTTTCGCGTCTTCCTTACTCGACGTCCCAAAAGCAGCGCCAACATTGAATAATGCATAAGCAGAAGTCTGCCGAGACAATAATTTAACGTCTCTCTTGGACTGCTACAAGAGGAGAGACGACTCTCCTCATAGTTTCACGTGGTACGTAGATTATATACTTTTCTTTTTGTTCTCTTTCTTCGCGTCTCTCGGTGCTGTTTGAATCTTGTCGATCTGTCGAATTTTCATTTTTTTTTTTTTTTTTTTTCCTTCGGAACGCTCTGATTCGGTACTCTGACTTTCGTCATATGCCTGTCATGTCTCTTGGCTGTTTCTATTAATCCGATTGGGGGGGGGGGAAGGAGGATCGATAAGTACTTGTTCGTTCAGTTTGACAAAGGGTGTGCATCGACTCGCAGACACCGCTGACACTCCTCGTCACGTTCGAATAGTTAATTGTGCACGAAGTCCTTCGCGTGAACTGAATAGAGAGGCAAGTCTTTGCTTTGTGAGCATCGATCGTTATGATTATTATGTACCATTGCTCCTTGCTCTCTTTCTTTGTCTTTGTCGTTTTCTCCCTTCGACGGTTCTGGACCTTTCGGTTCGCCACGAGATCGCACGTCACGATCACCTTTGAACTTCTCCTGTACAGGTTCCTTTTCTATTTCGACCTATGATCTACGTATACGTGCGCAGTGGTAAAGTTGTTTTTCATATTTCACTCGTAATTCCTTTCACTTAGAATCCACGATAAAGTCTGATACGTGTCCCGTTTTCAATCCCGTGGCTTAGGATGCCTGTTGAGTCACCCTCCACTTCATCATCACCAAAAAGAAAATATATATAAAATAAGGCAATTTTTTTTTTGTTTCAAAAATCCAATATATTTATCTATATCGCGATGACATTTTTTTTTTTTTTTTCACGAATTATTAGGGTCGCTGTCTTAACCATTCTAGAACCCCCCCCCGGAGACATCGCTTTTAGCACCCTCTTCAGGACCTTCGTGATACTCACTTGTATGTACACCCCGCGCCCTTAATCCTTTTTTTGGAATCTCCTTAAAACGAAATATGAAAAATGACCGAACTGATTCGTGTACAGGTGTATATTATGTGGCTAATAAAAATAACGACTTATCTATAGGATATCTTGTGGAAGAAGTTTACGGTATTAATTGCGTAACAACGCGAGTCTATGACGTGACGGGAGTGCCATTAGTTTGTCGCTACGTTGTATCGCATGACGCGTTCTACGTGCTGTAACGCAACGATGCTAATGATAACAGTAACGGTGTTTTTTTTTTCTCTTTCTCTTTCTTCCTCTTCTCAACGAATGAAAAGAGAATGCGAATATCCTGCACGCACTCGCTCACGCAAAACGCGAAACTTACGTGCTATTGGCACGGTACCCTCTTGATTAGCTTACTTTTATTAACTAACCTATATATGGTATCGTACACGCTTCCGGTATACGTTGATCGATATATCAAATGTATTCGTATTAATGATAATATTTGTATTGATGATTTTAATAAATTTGTATGAATTTATTGTATCTATCGGCTATTTTTCCTTCGCGTAAAATCAGTCTGTGGTATTTATGATTGGTATGGCCTTTTGTCAATTGGAATTTTCTGAGAGGGTACGTCTATGCAGGAACGTGTAGAACGTTCATTCTTTGGAATTTTCGTGGCAATCGATTCCTTATATAAAAATACATAGGGTACGAAATTATTATACGAAAATCTTACAATAGCGTCAAAGCCCTCCCTGTACCTTCTTGCCTAATACATTATATTTGCCATGTAACACCCTTGGAGAAGATACCTCAGATACGTACCGCCATTGTCCCTTTGTCGTTCTTTCCAACGCTCGAGACGCGCCTTATGGGCTGCCATAAAAAATGAAAAGATCCACCATGAATCTCTGTGGTGATATAAAATAATGATAACCGCGTATCTATTGATTTTTTTTTGTTTTTTTTTTTGTTTTGTTATATACCGCAAATCACTCGATATTCATATTCTAATGGTGTTACGCTGTTTTGTGTTGCAGGTGAGTTTGGCTAAAATCACCTTATCGACTATGCGGTTCTGCACGAGAATTTTGAGAAAAAATGTTGGCCAAAAAATGATCGAAATTTGGACGACGGTATTCGTAAGCAAATTTTTGTTATTTATTTCTTCGTTTTTCATCGCGAAGGCCTAAAGAAAGAGAAAGGTGGAAGATGAACAAAGTTAAGGTACGATATCGCTGGTGGGGTAAATGGAAGGTAGTTGAAGGAAGCCCGACGATAACCAATTTCGCGAAGTTTCCACTCAGCGACGTGTACCGTTTCGCACCGTAAATACCGAGTTACGTCTTGTTATAACGTCGATAACTTTACGTAATGTCGGAAAGTTTGCGTGTTTCGCGTTACTCCATTCCTGGTATACATCCTCTCTCTCTCTCTCTCTCTCTCTCTCTCACTCGCAGCTCTCTGATCCTTCGTCATCGCGGTTTCGTCCCTGCCGGAACTATTTTATTTAACACTACCGAGGGATATGCCAACCTATAGAGTAATACCAGCAACTCCCTAGACCCACCTGACTTTTCGTCAGGCGCTTTTCGAGCTCACCGATCAGAAAGTTGTTACGCGATTTATAATATTAATCGGGAGAAATCGTCCGGGTGATCCCTTGAATCGAAAGTTTTACAAAATGACGGATCTTCATTAATTGCCAGGAACATACCGTATATTCGTTATATCTCTACTGTTGAGGATTGTCCATATATTCATGTTATATCAATATATATACGCGCACGTGGCTTATATCTATATAGGAATGGCAGTATGGTACTTAACGGATGTCCCGTATGGACCAACGGGATTTCCTTGAATTAGAGTTTAATCGTCCAAGTTACTCTTGGCAAAGTACATATCGCGTATATCAACCTTAAGAAGCATTTCGTTAGCTTACTTAGGGATACTCGATCACGGTAAGATTTAGACAGTCTTTACTAGATATTCTTCGCGTATGGAAACTCTGCCTTATTTCTTTCGTCCTTTATTTATTTACGTAACTTTTGTTTTCTTTATTAATGAAAAGTTGCACGTACTTTTGTCAATTTTGCACAAATTATTCGTGGGAATCTTTTTACTTTCGCTTCGTCTCAAATCAATCGACAGAATGTCGTTTCTTGTAACGGCGGATATCCGGGGACCTTTGAAACTTCTCCCGGACACTCGGTATGTAATACAAGCGAAAGGTCTGTTCGCATCAAAAAGGAACCGCTTAATGTAATAATAAATTTTCATGAAAAACGTTAAGGAAATGTTAGTGTGCCTACGTATATCGGTCGTCACCTCTTTCACTTCCGTTGGCAATAAAAGAGGAAAAAGAAAAAATGATCAGAAAATAATCACCTTCACTTTTCTCCGAAATATCCGAATAAAAGGTGACTTCAATCTCGAGACCGGATGTCGATTCAAAGCCAAATTTCCTTTCGTGAATATCCGCCATTATCATCAAAAAGCTGTCCCTTCTTGCAATTTCAGGTCGAATATTTCGGTATCTCGATCGTCGGGCACGATCGAGCGGTGACGAGGGAACGGGGAATGATTATAAGAATTTTAGTTATTATCAAAGCCGCGAGTCGTCGCTGTTGCGATACTTAAAGGCGCCTAGCAATCGTTACTCCATAAGGGTGATTCCACAAGGAATTGAGTAACAGGCTACACGTAAAAACCTGAAAGAATCAGCCGAGTTAACGGAGACCGTTAAAAGGAATCTCATCGATTTCGTAGCACGCGGTTTTCTCGGGTACTTGGACAATATGTCCCTGGCGCGATCACGACGTCGGGCGTCGGTATTGCTACGAGTAGCGACGAGATGCGTCGATGCCAACTTTACAGAAATAAATCGTACGATTTTATTGCGTTGAATCGACGGGACACGGTCCCTTCGGTAACTCCCCGTAGAAACTCTATCCTATATCTATACTTGCTCGAGACTATTTCACCCTCCCTCCTCTTTCCCCTGCACCTGGAATCAACGGCCAGATTCTTTTTTTTTTTTACCCCCCAGGGGCAAACCCGCGTCTTACCGATAGAACTACCACCCCGGGTAGCCTTGGCAGCTCGTGACGGCCAATTATTGCGTACTATCGACGTTGCAGCAAAAATGTTCATATATCTCAGAAGGCAGCAGGTAGATAGGTAGGTAGATAGATAGAGTAAAGTAGAGTAGATGCAAGATAGGTAAAAATAAAGGTGGAAGCACCCAACCTAACCTGATCTCAGTTCAAGATAAATTTCTATAAATCGCAGATATAAATTATATGCCGGGATATCCTCTCGTGCCACCACCCTCTTGTTTCTTTGGTCCTCTTTTTTTTTTTGTTTGTTCTTGCCCGAAAGGACCTTTCCCTTTGCGAGCAACGATGCTCCCTGCATCCCTTTTTTTGTTATCCTCTTCTCACTCTCTCTCTCTCTTTTCCACTTATAGCTTACTGCCGCGCGTCTCAGTATCGGCGAACCAGGCCAAGAAAAATTAAGCTTCTCCCGCTAATTGCCGCCGTGATTAGTGCCGTAAATAACCCTGGCGTTTCACTAACAGATTTATAGCCATTTTCTTCCCCGAGGCTCCCGCTATTCTCGTTAGACCGTCTTGCGGTTACGTTTGACCTGCCCAACTCCCCCCACCTCGGTGCAATGTATCGAGAATACGTATCACTATATATTTTGTCTATATACGCAACGCTCGTTTTTTTTTTTTTTTTTATTTAAATCGACGGAATTATTATATTATAGTCTATTGAAGGGTGCATCAAATGATACCAACGTACATACGTATAGAATGGATCAAGGATAATCTTTTAATGAAAATCAGACAAGAAGGACTCTATTAACGGGCGCGGAAGGTATATATATCTATATATGAAATGTCCGCGGTCGCGGGGATGAAATTTCCGAAAGTTGACACTTAATAACGGTGTAACTACTACAAAGCATACGTGATATACGAACGAGCGTTAATCGGTGTGCGCGAATGAAATTTCATTCGCAAATTTTGCCGAGCGGCCAGGGCGATGTTTGCCATGAAAACTGTTCGGTCGAGCGAGTGCACCGGAGCGAAGAATGAGTAAAGGGGTTGTAACGAGGGATGGTGGAGGCGACGCGAGAGAAGAGAGAGAACATCGGACATGAGTGTGGCGCTGCGTTGAAAGGAGAGGGACGGTTTCGTGGGAACGATGCACTGGGGTTAGTCCAAACAAAGCCGCAAACCTCGACGACCGCGAAACTTAACACCGCGTGGAATCTAGACGGTCGGCGAAGAGGCGACGTCGAATGAAAATAAAGGAGAAAAGAAAAAGGCGAAAAAAAGGTCAGGAACGAGGTGGATGAGCGAATACGAAGAGAGAGAACAAAAATGTCGAAGCCACGGTAACTGGTTTGGTGCACGCGAGATATTTTTCGGTCGCAAAGATATTCCCTTGAATCTCTCTCTTTCCATCCGGTATAAGATCCGGCAGTCGGTAAAACAGATAGCTCAGAATTTTTTGTTTGTATCAGCGATACATCCTCCTAGAATTCACTTTGATGAATTTTTGCCTGGAAATAATGAAGCGAACGAGAGCATAGCAAAAAGGAACGTCCGCGTATGCACGTAACTGTGTAAAGGGTGTTCAGAAAAGATTTATAAACGATATCAAAGAAAAAAATCAGTAGCAAGCGGAAGCTATTTGAAACGCACGCTGGGATCTAATTGCGTTATAACTTTCTTTGTTTTCTCGTGACAATGGCTGAATCCTGTCGAGAGCCTCCAGCCAACTCTTGTTATTGTGCTGAAAATCTTGTATATTCATTTCGAGTATCGCGAGACGCCGACGGAAAACTGGTAACATTTGTAATCTCCCCTTTAATCTAGTAACTCGGCAAGAGACTTGTTCGTTCGCAAAAACAAAAAAAAATAAAATAAATTGTTCATTTCATTAGTCAGTCATTTAATCGGCCACTTAAAACAATAGTCAGGAATCCGTTTTTCGAGTTGCACATAAGTTTCACTCCAATCGCTTCCTCGAATCCCATTCACCTAATCTCTCTGGGACGTGATGTCATTTGTCTCACGCTCCTCCCGACCAAATGATTCGTTGTATTCCCATAAAAATCCATCAGGACAATCCAGAACCATGAAAAGCATTAAAGCTCGAAACGTTTCCGATGTTTGGCGTCTAACGAAAAAAGAAAAACCAAAAAAAAAAAAATAATATAATGTCAGCCAGCTGAACCGTGAAGTACAATTTATTTTCACACGGATGATACAGCGCTCACGCCCGGTTCCATCTGTCGGCAAAAGAGAGAAGTAAGAGTAATAGCCGTCAGTCTACCGAAAATCGAACGAACGAGAATAATAGGGAACGAATCTCGTTACGAATTTTAGCGATGCGTAAAATTGTTTACGCTTCCTACCGCAAGAAGCACGTAACGATCACGTCGGACACGTATAGATCATATAGATCGTCGACACGCGCAAAATCGTTACCGGATGACGTAAAAGATATCGATACCAATGTTGTTGAGAACGCAAGAATTCTCATGCCAATCAACCCTCTTTCGTCATTATTATCAACTACCAAAAAATCACCACGTATAAACGTCCTCTTTTATAATAGGACAATGAGGTCACTTCGTTTGCGTAACAGCAAACATGCTACGAGCAATTTCCATCAAGCGTCTCATCGATCCTTCTTTGAGGTCCCCATGGAAGGGCACAATTTATGACGCGCGATTCGTCGCATTAATGAAGCCAGAAAGAGCGCTGACGGTGAAGCACGTTTATACCAGAAGAGCCGGTACTCCCTCATTTTTTAAATGCTCATCCACAGGACCCTTTGAGTCCCATAGAAAATCCTATGAATAAAGGTCCGTTCCCACGTGGGTTAGCTATGAAACACCATAAAACGTAGCAATCGCTTTAACAGCGCCATCTCCAATATAGATTTATTAAAGCCAAATAGAGGTACGTCCAATTTGCATGATAATCCAGGAATTAGATGGAACATTGACGTAGATCTCTAATTGTGCAAGGGGATTAGGTAACTCAGTGGTCAGACGGTGGATAGCGATTAAGCAATGAATTCACGTGCTAATGATTTAATTAGCATTTAATAGCTATCAGATCAGTATATACCCAGTGAAATCTTATAAAACTGTAACGTACATAATAATAACTATCAGTCGTTATCGCAGCATCCCTCGTATCGTTCAATCAGCCGTATCAGACAGGTTATTTTCTTATCAGTCAATTATTACGTAAGAAAGGAGAATTCACGTCGGTACAAAATATCGAAGGTCGATTAAAATGAAATTCCAAATATCACGAGTTCATCGCTAATAATCGCTCGGCAGGAGGCAGGCAGCAGTTGTGATCGATATCTCGCTGTTACGTACGACCAATCGACAGGTATCTCGATCAATTAGATCGTAAGAAGAACAACCCTTGTATCGCTAGCTGACAGCTGTATTCATCTGACAGTTTTCAGGGTGGATTTATTCGCCTGTATACAGGGAGGTCCAAAATTGACGGAGAGTACAGAGATATCGTTAGAGGTACCGTAGGACCCTAAGCTTAATTAGAATCCACTTTCTCCTTATCACGTGTATTATTCAAGCTACGGATTTTTTGTACACGCGCACCGTTATCGTAACTCTCATTAGCATAACTACTGGGCCAACTCGACTGTCTGTCTAGTGTCCTTTTATCGCACCTTCCGCTCCTCCCGTCTTCCTCTTTGTCCGTCTCTAATTCCACTCGCTCCATTCCGTGGCAGCCGAGCGGCAGAGCCATTCCCCGCTCTCTAGATCTTCTTCTTCTTCTTCTTCTTCTTCTTCTTCCCGTCTCTCTGCTCCTCTCTATGGTCCATTCTCCATCCTCTGTTCCACATTAATTCTCCAATAGGTAGACTCCTATCACGCGCACCCGTATAAAACCCGTGCGTTATTGGATTACCGATATCACCTGCATTAATCGTCTATTATGAATGGACCTCGAGAAGCCTTATAAGAAGATTCTTATTACTAGGATCCCGTTATCGGTGGGCAGCAACCATTTTTCAGCGATACCTATATCCTCCTTCTCCGTACTCTCGTTTATTTCTTTATCGAGATTAGTGCCACACTTTTTTGAGACTTAGTTAGAATTTCTTCAAATTTTTGTTTCTCCCTTTCTTGTATCTTTTTTTTTTTCTTTTTCTTTATCGTTTGCGTTAACCCCTTTTTATTTTGAATACCGCGTATCCGTTGCTTTTGTGTAGTGACTTTGGTACGCGTAATATCTTCTTAAAAATTCTATATGATTGGTCGCTTTTATTTATTTTTTTTTTTTTTTACGGGCCACATTTTCTCAGGCTCTTGGTAATGCGTTTCGTGACCGTCCAGGCAATGTAATCTGACCGTGAATAATTGGATGGTTTATCGTCATTTGAAAATTTCAGTATGACCAGCTGGGATTTACGATAGGATACTGCACCCTCGAGACCCTCGAGACCCTCGCGCTATAAAAGCGTCACGACGTTACATATGCACTTTTGTAGGTCAATCCAATCTCACGACTGTCTACTTTACTGCACCCCGTGCCATACGTGCGCGCGGGCTCTTAAAGGGGGTTTTCCCGCTCAGGACAATCCCGATCCTTGATTACTGGGCTGAGTCATTGACAGCTCGATAAATTTATCGCGCAGTGGAAATTACTGGGTGTCTCGTAGTTACGACACCCTTCGCTCTCTACTCAGTCACCCTAAGCCTAATCCTAATACGCACTTACAAAATAGTATTCGGTCCAATCTGCCGAAAATTCACCCTCGGTACTTTTGCATTTATTTCTTTTTTCCCTACCTTTATCATCCCCCTCTCTCTTTCTCTCTCTCTCTCTCTCTCTCTTTCACTCACTCGCTCGCTTGATCCACCCTTCATTCTTTGCATAACCCCAGCATTTAGGTGGTGGACCAACCGATTCGTCAGAAGCAAATAAGAGAATCGATCCCATGGCAAGGTAATACAGCCTCGCCTGCGGCGAGTTTACAAATAACTCCCGAATATTCAATTCGTTCCAGTTCTCATGAAACGACCCGCAAATATATGTAGCTACACGGAATGCTTGGTAATGTTATATAGTATATTTCGAAAAGGGGAAGAAAAAAAAAAAGAAAAAAAGTGATTACATTGTACACTTTTTTTTCTTTTTTCACCCACTTTACCAAAACCTTGTCATAGCCACTTGTTATACGTGAATGACGACCAAATGGAAACGTCGCTTTACTTTACGTTCGTACACAGCGCCAAGATCCACTTTCTTTCGCGTAGCTGATCGCAACACAGAAATCAGGTCGCAATTCTTATAGTTGCGTCACAGCATCGATATCAGCCTCGGGCGACAGGTGTAAGGATAGAAAAGAGAATTTCCATAGAGAGGACCTATTTTCAAGTTTAGCGTCAACTTTCATCCCTATAATCGAATAGGTATCGATTCGCAACCCTTATATACATTTTTCACTCTTCCCTCTGTATATGTTTCTCTCTCTCTCTCTCTCTCTCTCTCGTCCCCTTTTCTCGCTCGGCAATGTATCTATTACGCCCTTATATACCTATCATCCGCAAACATCCGCATAACCAGAAGCGCAATATAAGAAGGAATATACAAACTCACACGAAACTTCTTAGCGCTACGTTTATGCGATTTTAAAATGGCCATTTAGATGCGACGACTTGAAAAACGTAAAAAGGGTTTGAATTTATATACAATATCTCGTATGGTATGTTTATTTTATTTTTTACTTTTTTTTTTTTTCTTTTTTCTTTTCTACCATTAAAATCTTACACTGCTTTCTAACGTGTATTACATGCGAAACGTATTTCTTATATCCACGTACGTAATATTTCTACGTATGTAGCTAGACTGTAGCCAAGGGCATAATCAAAGCTCTCGTATATGTACGTCGATAGAGAAAGATACTCTCCATCTCCATCTCCATCTCCATCCCCCGATTTTCATTGACTCTCAAACTTCATTCGAATTTAGTTATGTACTCGCGACCCAGCATCATGTACCATATGTGATCTTATAAGAATGATCTATGCCAGCGTAGAAGCCGTGCGCCAAGGGTGTGGTCGAATGATAATGATTTATCGTAACGGTATACCAGTACATATTACTTGGTTAGAGTCCAAGCAATAGGTACTGCAGTGCAGAATTACGTGTACGTATTGCTTTTATTTTTTTTATATTGAAACAGTGAAAAAATTCCCTTCCGGTGATCGGACACAAAAAAAAGTGAGGAGGACGTCTGATCGATTGAGGTATCGTTCTACTTTGCTTTTATAGAGTCGTGACCGATAATGATGATCGGTAATGTATGTTTATATATATTTTGTTTGTTTCGTTTTAATTGGACTTATCGATTAATTGACTTGCAAATCGAGCCAAACTAAACTTGCGCGACCGTCTGATGGCGAAAGCGATAGTATCCGATATTTATCCGATAGTAAATATCGTGGTTTCCGATGTAAACGAATGTTATCGATTGATCCGTCAGCTTCCGCATTTGTCGAACTCGAATGGATCCGCTTCCGTTTGCACCTGTGGATAAAGCCTCAGGCGTATCTTCCGATTCTCCTTTAGTCCCGCGTTATGCAACGCAGCTTCTCTGTATTAACGTTAACGGTATATATTGCTATTTTTTGTTTTCGCATATCTTTTCTACCGTGTTAAATATATCATTGAAGATCGTAACATTGTGGAAGTGAACTTTGAGCAGTAGTATGAGAATTTAATGGTGTCTGATGAGCCAAACGAATGAAAAGTTTTCTCGATATTTTACATCGGGACGTTATTACGTGAAATTGCGACTGGGAAGTAAAGTATTAATTTGTCATTCGTCGAAAGGAGCAAAAGTTTGTCGGTAGTTGGTAAAAGTTCATTTGATGAAGTCTGTATACGCGTATACATGTATTCCGTTGGCTCAGAGATTCCTGGTATTTCAAAGGGACAGATCCGGAGGCTGCATTACGGTAACGGGAGTAGGAGAGATGGTAGCGAAGAGACATGGGATAATTTGAGCCAAAGAGAGAGAGATACGCGTAAGGCGAGAGAGAGAGAGAGAGATGAAAATTAATGTTCCAGTAGCGAGAGAGAGAGTTCGGTATTAATTAAAAGCTACAGAATGTGAATAGTTGATTATGATTTTGGATAATCCGACCATGAGAAAACGTAGCCGAGACCCGAAGTCGTGGCTCTCGCGAAACTAGCGTGTCCCCGACTCTTTAATCTTTCTCGTGTTTAGTCACTCGTACAAAAGACCCGTCGCGATCGTCCTCGTTCCTCGGTCGTTCGCATGGAAACGTAAAATTGCGAAAACAAAAAAGAAATTCGTCGCGCGCCACTTTCATCTCTCAAACTTTCGAGAGCTTACGACTGGTTTAAAATGCACTGGTTTTCTCGATTTCGCTATTTCTTAAACACCCACTTTCCTCACGCGTCGCTGAATAGTCCGCGCTACCTTTAGAAACTCGCCTTGCCCCAGCACGTTCGGTCGCTACCACAATGCGATCCTATCGGGTCCTGGCTTTGGACTTTGAAAACTGTGTCGCGAGAGGTTATCGTGGCGTCTCAAAAGTAGAATAAAGGAATGTCAAAAGGCATCGTACACGACGATAACGACCTTTAGGGTTACCAGTTGAATGGTCGCTCGCATAAAAACTTCCCCTTACGTATATCTCTTTTTCGCTTTTCTATACTATATATTGACTACGGTCGGATAATAGGCATTCGAGAAAAGTCACTGGTGACAATAAGTTTGTCTTAAGGTTGCTCAAGCAGTTCAATCAAGTTATCTGTAGTTTCATTGAAAAGCTGACTTAAGCCAAATACACCCCCAGGTGTATCTATCTGTAGACTCAGCGACTACATGCCTAAATAGATAACAAACAGTGTTCATACACTTACACGACATACACCAAGTACAGTTTACATAGTATATAGGCTATGCGTGGTACGTGTGTAGGTAATGAGTAAAGAAAGAAAAACAAAAAAAAAAAAAGAACATGGCGGACATAGATATCGCAGCAAGAGAGCTAACGGGTGATGGATGATCGTTTGAAATCTCACGAAAACATATTTATGGCTGTAATTGAATGAAAGCTTTTCTCAAGGCTGAGGTAACAAGGGCCGTTACGTCCAGCTTAGTCCCTTAACACGAAACTCCTTTCTCTTGCCTAGTGATTGATTCAAGAGCGGCAGCAGGAACCTTCGTATTCTCCAATGAAAATATCCCTCGCCGCTTAAGGCGACGTCTGACTATACGTATCTGGGAACGATAACCACTGATAATCAGTTGACAAAGGGCTCGAAGGGGCTTGCTGGTTATCGGAAAGATGAACAGAGAGAATAAAAAGGACGAGGAAAAACAAAATTTTCGATTGAAAGGAACGCTGCAGTTTTTTTTTTTTTTTTTTTGAGATTTATTTATTTTTATTTTTTTTTTTTGACTTTTTTTTATTGCGATACATTTCCAGTCCGATACTTTAATTTCTGCTAGGATTGCGCAACTATATTATTTTTCATTAATCTTATCTTCGCTCCCCCATCGTTCCCCCATTCCTCGAGTGGACTCAACGAGAAATCGAGAATAGTCGCTTTATCGATGACTCCGTATGAATCCTTCTTATCGCGATTGTCGATTTACGTTCGATTGTACGTGGACAGATTGAACTTTTATTGAATTGGCAAGTGATCGGTTTTCACTAGCGATATTCGCTGTGTAATGACATTATCGCTAAGCGCTTCTATCGATACCTCGTTGTCGGCGATGCCGTTGCGTTTATAGGCGAGTTGACAAAATCGCCCGTTGATTGGTTATTAGAAAAAGAAAAAATTTGCCTTGCAACGGGCTATCGATTTAGGCAATTTACGCCGTTGTACGTCACGCATAATTATTATCGCAATGAGCATCGTCAAAGCTGTACTTTGATGTCACGCGAGGCAAATTACGTAATCGTATGAATCATATGAATCGACAGTGATTGAATATCGATCCAGCATAGATATCTGGATAAAATAATTTCAAACCAATAACCTTGAGACGACTTGTAAATTTTCAATTTAAATTATATCGATATTATTTCCAATGTTGTATTACTATATATGATTTCTCTACAGTAGTGATTGACAGTGATTAGTCGGACAAATTCAGATTCAAATTGAAATAATGTAGACTGATCGCAGTGGTAATTGGTTAATGAAAAATCAATGGTCGGTCAATCTTTCTTAACTCGTACGTCAAGTGTAACTAACCCTTTTTCATTGACGACGCTCGATTTGCTCGTAGCGAAAGCGACTCTTATAAAAGCAAGTCGTAATGCCGTCGCGACGCTCGATCGACATTTAATCGGTATGGTCTTTTCACTGGCTTCGTCAGACTAATGTATGTGATACATATATATATATAAATCGAATCTCTGGCAGAACCGACCAGCTGTCTTTCTAATAGTTAATACACGACTATGTCCGTTCCGCCATGTCCATCAGCGTCCCGGAATTTAACAGCAATAATAATGATTGTCACGAGATGAAAAGGGTCACTCGACGCCGGCGCACAATGGACCAATCCGTAGGATCACCTTTTAATCTCGTATGAACTTAGCCACGGCTCTGCACTCTTATTATTCTCTTTTTGGCTCTCATCTTCTCTCTTCGCTTCACTCTTACTCCCTCTCGTAATATATATCATTCTCTCTTTTTCTCTCTCTCTCTCATCTCTCTTCACTCTCCTCCAATCTTCTCTCGGCTGGATCAAGGAAGTGGAGCGTGAAGCAAACTCTGCGTTCCCACTGACTTTTGTTTCGTCGAATCGCCAATAGATAGCGACATTTCCAGACGTAAGATTTTCGTCTCTAAAGATTCTCCAGCCTCCTCTCTCTCTCTCTCTCTTGCGAAAAGTATCGTAAAATTGTTGAAAATATTTTTTGGAACCTTTCACTTCCGAAAAAGGAGTGTGGAAGGTGGAGTGGGCGTCTTCCTTAGGAATTTGTTGATTTTCTCCATTCAATGGCAGTTACGTTATGGTCCGTGCACAATGTTGCTAGCCATTACCTAGAGCCATGGTCCATGCAGCATCACCTGCAGGTCGACGAACTCGGTTCAGTCGCGCGTATAAACCAAGAACTGCACCCTGCGAGTGTAGGCTTAATGCAAGGTACAAAAGAAGACGAAGGCAAACTCTGCCCGGAGAGCGTGTTCGCTCGAGGAAAGATCTATAGACGGTCAGACAGTCCGGCCAACCAACTGGAGTATGTACAGGGCCTATTTATTTAAATGGACTTTCTAAGCAACGCACCGGGGTGAAAGATTACGTGTCCTCCATGCAACCGTGCCGTGAAAGGTTGGCGCGTATCCTCGTAGCAGCGTGTAGTCAGGTAAATCAGGATACCATAACATAACCTAAATTAGAAAGTGTATCATCAGTAGATATGCCAATTAAAATCGTGTCTAGATCATGGATCGTTTAATAATTTATTTATTTTTTTTTATACAGGAGATTGCGTGACCTTAATTTGGCATTAATGTTGATCTTCTGCCGTGTTCACGGGGATGATGACAGTCAGTCATACTCATTAGGGGGTTGATGTTTTCCTGTTTAATTATAAGGGCGAATCCTCGTAACGAGGGTTCACGATTCTTGGTTGGGTAGGATTAGGTCGTTCTATAGAATCATCGGTCAAGACAACTTAAACTGTAAGCTTGCTGACGACTAACCTTTTGGCTTCCGTTGGCCTTGACCACATCCCTTAATAAGATACTAACGCGTACGGACAGTATCTTCCATCATTGAAAGAGCCCGTCTAATTGGCCATGAATGAAATCTAAATTACACGAGGAGACTGTATGACAAAGGACTGTAGGCGCGAAGGGGATGGTAGTAAAAGTTTTTACAAAAAGCCACCCTTAATCGTATTCTTCATGAAAGTGCCTTGAAACGACTAATTCAATGGACCAATGTAGTAGACTATTGAAATAAATTCAAACTAATCCCTCCTTCGTTGCCCTGAATCCATTAAATAAATTAAATAAATAAATGTCATTTATTTATTTAAACAGTCGAACTACTTTGATTACCTGGCTATGGCAGCATATTCTTTCGGGATATAGAATTTTGCATGTCAGTGAAGATCAAACGGTTTGAGAAATTCTATGCAGTCTCACGATTAATCCAACCAAAGACACAGCTACGACATCGGTAGCTCTACAACTTCCCAGTTGATTAATAGCTACTTGTAAAACAGTTGATTGCAGTATGGACGGTTTGTCGCGACTAGCACACTGGCGGCATAGTTGGTATACCGGTATGGCAGGGCGTGAATATAGCAACGTTCTACCAGTACAGTGACGGTGCACCGATAATGGTGTCTTGGGCAGCAGAAGCTACCGTCAAGTCTCGAAGTTGAGTCGCTCCTTTGAAAATTGAATGCAATCGCACCAAAGAGAATAGCAGAGTGAAGGGACTAAGGGAGGAATGGAGAAGGGCGTGGGGGGGGGGGGGGGGGATTGATAAGACAGGATGGAAGGTTACCACCCGGGTACCTATCTTTTGCCTACAGCCTTGGTCTGACTGTTTAAGGTAGTTTCTAGTGGAATAGCAGGACTGTTCCCTTTAACGAGGCATGATCACGTGAACTTTTCTACTTCCGGTATAAACGGCACGATAAAACTCTGAATGAGAAACGGTCGCGTCTCGCGGGTCGGACTTATTTATCGGCGGCGAAATTCGCCTTGGGATTAATAAATTGAAACGGTGATTTATGCCGTGTTTATCGTGAAGACCTGCACCCTCTTAAATTTGGACATTGACTTGGGGATGTTTTTCGTTGTATGTATTTATCTTAGTATTTGCTTAAACCTCCTCTCGTTCTTTCCTCTTGGTCCTTCTCTTTCGCTTTTTATTATTTATCTGTTCCGTATATGAGATACGTGAAATTGATTCGGCTATTCGATATTAACGTGACACTGTTCAATATAAGGTACGTCTTCTCGAATAAAGTACCGAGCTTTTTTTATCGTTCGAGAGATACCTGCTTTCGAGTACAGGGAACCTTTTAAAAGAGTGATTGAGCGCAATGACTACTTGCTTTTAATTGTCAGCCATAAGACTCCTGACGTCGGAAAACTTTGGGTACGAAATATCACTGAAATCAGGTCGGAGATCGTTAGCGTTTTGCAGATTTATTTTTTAATTTCCTGATGAATGAGTTTTGTTACCAGAAAAAAAAAAGTAAATAAAATACCGTCTGTGCAAGTAGACGCGTTTATTAAAATTTTCCTGAAAAACGATAGCACGAAAATTTTTCTTACCAAGGTACTACAGCTGTATCTCCTGGGTGAAGTAAATAAAAAAGAAAAATTCACTCCGCATAATTGAAGCGGCCAATTGAAAGCGAAACGCAGGATGCAAGACGTTACGTAACATTTCTTCGTAATTGCCAGCACTTGAGGATCAAGCGTAATGTACCTAATTCGTTCCACGAGCAGATAAGGGGCCGTGTTGCGTACTCTTCGGACCACCCTTGAAATTCAGTAGTTATGAACTTCATCCTCTCTTTATATATATCATCAGTACTAACTCCTTCACGCATAAACATTTAATTAAAACTTGGCATAAAGTGGCTCGGACGTTACACGAGGCTGTTAACGAAGTCCAGGAGTGATTAGTACTAGAGGGTTGGTACCACTTTCTCGAGTACAGAAACGCATAGAAATTAACTTGGCTAAGTATCTTTGTATACTTGAAAATACTAAACCACTGGGCGTATCATCCCTCGACACGTAAGCATGTTCAGTATTCATACGTAGTACCGGTATACTAATTAATAATTATCATTCGGAATTTCCCAAATCGTTGTACCAATCTTACCCGCTGAACAAGCTCATGCTCTCCCAATGTAAAATCGTTATAAAAGCTTTAAAGCCCAACGTTTTTTGCGGCTTCTCGTGGGTGCGCCTGTGCATTTACCACAAGGGGGGGTGAAAGTTTGCTCACGTTTAAGGTAGATTGTTGGTGCTCTCGCGGTGGCGTTGCTGGCGTTGCTGGCGATCGGATAGATGATGCCAAGAGGTAAAAGGGCTCCTTGTGGTAGTCAGTATGCGAAACGTGGGTCGTTCACGTTGCTTGTATATACATATGTATGTACAAAGCACCGGAAGGGGATGAAGCATGAGAGGGTCGATCGGCACTTTCCAACGAGTAGCTGCAAAGACCGCGACTGCACCTCGGCCACACGGTTAACCACCAAAGAGGTTACGTAATTTCATTAAGCCCTTTGATGCTTTATGCCGCACCCCCAGGAGACGGAAATCGCGGCTACCCACGTCGAAGAAAGTCTGGCTTTCTTTTTTCTTGCGCGAAACCCACCATTCAATCGTCCTTAACGTTCAGGAAAAGCTATCGTTAGCTCACGCGAACCGTAGGGAGGAACGGATACTCTGGACTTTTTCTATTTTCTCTCTTTATTTCCGATTGAATCGAGTTTGTAACTTTCTCGAAGCTGAAGCTGCCATTTTCAAAGCCTGTATAATTATCGATGAGCTTGCCCCTTGAATTGCGTTTTCGCAAGTTAGCAGAGTCGCCGGATCGTTCCGGGACTTGTGTATGCCGTTACGATTGATAGAAATGAATTTACTGTATACATAAATATTTTTTATATCGTCTCAGTTCAGAGGTAGAAATTTTTTTTTTTTTTTTCTGGTTTAATCGGCTATTATTACAAAGTGCTGATGCCTTTAAGTGCATCGTGTACGTACATAAGGATACTCGAGAACTCGGATCGCATAGCCAGTTGCAATTAGAAGCCAGGAAAGGTATCTGCATCTTTGCTGGATTGCTGCGAGGCTATAGTGTAGCTGCGGTTTCTGCCATTATATCCATTAGTCCACACGTCAGATACGAACTCTAGTCTACTGACTTACTCGGCACTATATATTCCTATGATAAGCTACGTTCTGGGCGAAAGCATCGTGCGATATTCGCATCGCGTGCAGACACGACTTTTCGCGCTGGTCTTCCACTTCCGCCTAAGACTCTCCACTCCTTAATGCATGTAGACTGAGCTATAGGAGGATCTGGACGAACACTCCCCTATAATTATCATTGATGAAATGGATCGTTTATTAATTGTGAACAGGAGGTAGCGTGATATAAGTTCAGTTTAGAATGTTCTGGGTTATATCTATAATATTAAGATAAGGTTGGGCTTTTCCTGTATATACGTATATTACTAGACGTCTTTTGGAAAATCGGATGTTTCTTGCTCTTAAAATCTAATGCTTCTTGCGGCTTTCGAATTTTGGTTACATTCGATGCAACGAAAAATCGTTAAACCCAATGCAAACTGTAACAATCCGAATCGATGGGCTGTATCCGATAGGAAAAAATTCCCTAGGGATATACTGTTGATCCAATAGGGTAGAGAGCGCACGGTTTATATACACGGAAACGAAACACACTTGCACATACTGTAGTGTTTATTCGGGAGTAGGTTGGTATCACTGGTACTTCCTCCGAGGACTGCAATAATTACGTCCTACGTTATTGCCTTATCAAATTGAGATGGCACCGAATTGCTGCACTCGTCACTCGAATTCCACTTCAACCGTAAACCTGAACCTTAATCGTCGTTGGCAATAGTCATTTTCCATGATTGATTGTAAAACATATTTTCAGCGGAAGTTACGGTATATAGAAGTTTTAGGATCGATCAAAGTCAATAATAAAAAATCATTATATATTTTTGGCTTTTTTTTTTTCAATTATAATATTTACAAAGTTACACAATTTTAAGGGTAGTTTCGCCAGGATCATTTACCAGTTGAGGATGATCTCGCGTGTTTCTATTATCAGTGTTATCGCTAACAACTTATGTCAGTCGTATACACGGCAGTTGCGTGTGCACGTTACATAGTAAGTTCAGTGCGTGACCAGGGTGCGTCTTTTTCTTTTTTTTTTTTTTTTTTTTCTATAGCGATACTTTTACAACCCTTACGAGATTCTAATCCCTCGAAATCTCAACATCAATATACCTCTTATTTTTTTTTTGTTCGCTTCTTATCGTACCAACATACCAAACTTAATACATTCTGACCTATATACATGGACTGTCTGTTAATCCTGAAATGTTTAAACGGAATTCCTCATAAAGCAGTTTGCCCACCTGCCGAACATAATCCAGCATAATCTCCCACGCGTAACGCGGCTGGATAAATCGCGCCAGATGGTTACTGTTTCGCATAACGAGGAGAACCACATGGAGAAATTGATTAGCGCGTGTATATTAGATATTCCAGGTGTATACACCATAGTTAATATTATAATTACCCACATGGTGGTACACATATATCTATATATTATATACACGTTTGATATAACATAAAAGTTTTTGAAACCAAATTAAAACAAAAAAAAAAAGGTCCCATTCATTTGGTAGATACAGAAATAACATTTTCATTGGTTAACAATTTACATGCTGCCAATATACAAGTAAATAGTATGGATAGAAAACCATCCTGTATCCTGTGCCAGAAGAAATTCCCCTTTTTCGATTAACTCACGATAATATCTTTCGTCGTTTGCCTGAAATTACGATAAAAAAGTATTGTACGAGGCTCCCCCTCCCCCTGCATTACCATCGTGTTCGCTGTCACCGACAATAGGTACTGCCCTGGTTATCCTACAGGACTCGGAACCAGGACACGTCGTAAATTCGCATTGTCCTGGAGAAATTCCTCCTTGTGTACGGGTAAGACCAATCGGTAAGCTCCCTGGATCAGGAGCTGCGATTGTTCTTCGACGGGACACCTCCATATCTCCTTCTCGACTGACCCATTGAGATCCCGGATGGTCGAATCCACCAGGATCGATAAACCATGGGGGGTCCAGGCGATGCAATAAAGTATCGGAAAATCCTAGGGATCACGTGTGGATCAATGGGGAAGTTCTTCGAAATATGGCTTCTCTTTGCTCTACCCCGATATACGCCATCATCCTCTGTTGTCACGTTTATCAATGTGGCGAAATACCGTTAAAGTATATATATATTAACCTTACCTTACCCCAGCAAACAGGGTAATGTATGTATTAATACATGAATGAAATTTCCTAATGCGACAATTCCGACTGTAATTGGAACAAAATTACCAAAGTGCTCGTATCGTTTCCTGCGAGTACTTACTATAGTGCCAGTAGGTTACTGTATAGTAGAGTACACTATACCTATATATACTCAATATCTGCATATCCTTACATGCATGCGCTCGAATATGGCGGCTGTTAGTCGGAAATGACTGTTAACCCCTTAGGTCGACGTTCCACGTACGTACGGAGATCCAATTCCACGAAGTTTGCATTTTCCAGGACTTTATTTTTTTTTTTCTATAAAAACATAAAGTTAGGTGGAATGCTTGTTTTACGCGGAAACCATCAGAGCCAGGTGTGTACTACGAGGTGTACGTGTCTCTACTTCTAATTCTAGCCGAAAGAGAATTTTCGACTACGTCATTTATGACGCGTCAACGACACTTCGCCTTGGGATCGTCTTGGATCGAGTGTTCGCCTTCGTCTTTTTCTTTTGAAACGTCGCTCTTCTCGAGATTTCCAAATATCTTGTGCCAGTCGTCGTTCGTATATCACAGGACTTTGGTAGAGACGTCACGGATCCACGTCCTGTTTCTCCATCTTCTTTTTACTTTCGTTTAATCAAATGATATTCGTTTCTCTCTTTCTTTCTTGTTTAGCGTCTAAAATGCATTGCCATTTAGAATGCATTATGTGGTGACTTTTTTTTTAAATACTTTTCTACGCGAAAAATACATAAATTTTCCTATTTTGATATCTACTGTTGAAATATCATGATGGGGAATATTATGGCACCGTAATAGAATGAGGATATGGAGACTTTATCTCTTAGTGACGGTAAACCGTTGTCGCATGAAGATGAGAGAAATATCACGGTAGACAAATGGACTCTGATATGCATAGAGATACGAGAGCTTCGTGTCCTATGAATGATACCGGCGATCTATTGCAAACGGTGCCATCCATTTTGTTTTCGCGACCCTCTTAGGGACTATTTGAATCTATCTTACGTTTTTACATGGAAACACGTCATACCGGGCTGCGCTACATGTTAACAGGATATAATATTATACTCGAGTGATATAACGTTTATGTTATCTTCTCTCTGGGCACAAGATAATTTTTAAGGAATTTATCTTTTTCTTTTCTTTTTTGAATTTACACAAAATAAACATACCTGTATCACAGACCGCGTACACTCGATCGCGTTGATCCTTTTATTAGTATAAAACTTTTGTTTCAATTTAATCCACCTTTCTTTTTTTATCCTTATTATACTGTCAAGTAATGTGTCCCAAGTGGATTCTGAAAAGTTTTCAAGAAAATCCTATCTTTTATTTATTCCATACGTGTTACGTATCTTAGGGTCACGTAATATCAATCTCTCCGACCCCTCGTATAGTCTTTGCCCCCAATTGCCATGTGGTTTGCCACCCTGGTAACCACCTTTGAGATATGGTCTCCTAAGAGATCTCTCTTTCACGTTACTGGATATATATATATATATATATATATGCAGTGTCGGACTTCTGGACCTTGCCCAAATCAATTAGTAACTGTACGAATAGTTTCACCGATGGATAAGAAATTTAAGATAAAAATGTAGAAAGAGAGAGGTGGTTACAGTGCTTTAGGGATTCTCGAGACTTGACACGAAGGATGGAAAGGTGACTGATTTCGTAGACTGACTTGTCACGGCACTTAATTCGTAGGGCAATTAAGCTAACTTGAAACTCTCATGGGTCACGGAGTCTAAGAAAGTCTTGACAATAGTAATGGCCGCAGCATCCACTCGGTAGATCTCAGAGCTGAGTGAGCGAGTGCGCGCGGGTTTCTAAACATTTATTAACCCTCGAGCAGTGCTTATGCAAACGGCACTGTATATCCTGCTGAAAGCCGTTACTTTAAAGCCCACCCAAGAAATAGGAGTGGTCCAAACAGTAGCATCTTAGCCAGACACGATCCTCTTCATCTGTCGGCTTAAACGGCCTTTCATGTTTCAATGTTTCATCTCCGTAAGTTAAAGATGTAATATGCATATGTGAATCGTGACGTAACGATTACGCGTATAAGAGCACGGAGCACGTATAAGCTAATATATCTATATTCGTATTAAAAATTCTGTTGAGAATATTTTTAATTTCTTTTTTAACAGGTAGATCATAAAATTAAGACTAGAATTGATGATTTTATAGATGATATAATTTATATTGATTTTAAACTGTATAAGATTTTAACGTGTGTTTGCATTTATTGGCGTTTTTCTCTCTCTCTCTCTCTCTCTCTCTCTCTCTTTTTCTTTCGCGTTTTTATTTATTTCTTTTTATTTGCCAAAAAATTATTATCGTAACGATCATATTTGATGCATGCGAAACTCTGAAATTGGGAATGTACTTTTTTGATTGCTCGTAGTGACGTATTTGGTTTCGATTGCCGATTTCCCATACGGTGAAATCAATTGAATCGTCCTCAATATATATTCCACCGTGATATTTTAATTAACGATTCGCGCACACTAATGTTCGTACGTGTAATTGACATATCTGTGAGAGAGACATTCGCGATGGTACTGGTAATCACGTATGAAGAGAAAAGGTACGTAGAAAAAGAGAAAAAGAAAATAAAAAGAAAATTTCAATCCCACCCTATAGCAAGTATCAGCATAGAAGAAGCCCTCAGTGAATTTCATTGGCGAAATAGAAATTCGCAAAAAAAAAGAACCCCCCAAAAAAAACGAAGCAGCAATGTCTCTAGAGAAAATGCGAATTTTCCAAATTCGCAGACGCCCACGTTCAATTGAAATGCTTCGCGCTACTCGGTTTCTCCCAGCATCCCGCTCTGGTCCAGGACGACTCGGAATGATTGCATCTCGAAAATTTTTCTCATTATTCAATACAATCGTGTTACGGTGTAACGCGAAAGCAAAAAAAAAAAAAAAGAAAAATTAAATTCATCTCGAATCACTCGGATCACCTACATTGCTGACTGTATAACTACGTATATGTCTTACAACTATAGGGTCTTTAAGAAAAGCATGGGAGTTCTGCATGTCTGTCGAAATTACCGCGTTCCCTTATAAATTTCAAGCAGCGAGTCCTTTTGTCCTGAAGGAGCACAGCACGTGTCAGACAAGACAGGATAATCAATCACGTGCTCAGGAGTGACGTTTCTCGGAAGCTGCATGCGTGGTTTCTCCTCTCCCTTTCTCTTTTTCCTCTTGTATGGCTCCGGCTCAGGGGCGTCAACAGAACGCGCGACATGCTCGAAAAGCAACATGCTGAGCACCACTCGATACGAGTGTCGTAGCTGCTTAAGATAATTGCTCTTGAGATTCTTATGCCTGCTAGCTTTTCCCATTGACATGATTAAGTGTCGTAGCACTTTGTAGATGACTTCTCAGGTGGCAGTGAAATTTCTTGGGAAGAGAAAAAAAAAAAACTACCCTTGTATTACGAAAGTTATTGTATAAGAAAAAAAAAAAAAAAAAGAAAAAGGAAATTCAATTCCCATTACGCTTGGTACATACTTGTGTATCCTAGCGATAGAGTGCGAAGGGTATTCGTATAAAGCAAGGGATGGAAGCAACAAGAGGGTTTGAAAGGACTTTCCCTTTCTCTTAGAAGAGAGAAAAGTGGCGATAGCACATTCTTGTCTAACGTAAAGCTCCATAACACGAGGCACCCTAATAAATACAAGGGTGCCAGAGAAGGGGAATGAATCCATCCCTTCACACCCTTTCGAGAGAACCCTTGGTAGCGTTTATGTATGTGTACGAATATATATATTCGAGTAGATACTATGAATTGATTGCGGTGTAATAGGGCTATGCTGTCGTATTACAAAAATTGATTCTTGTCTTCTTTATTACATTACTTGTTGGTCGCAATGTAGCAAGTGAAGAATGCAGGTAACGAATCGGACAGTAATAAAAATTCTACACTCGCCAGAGTAGCTTATCTTTAGGCGCTGTTCTTAAGACAGATGTGCTATAAGGGTTGACGGACCAAGGATGATGAAGTTGAAGTTTATAAAAATGGCGAAGATAGGAAGTCGACTCTTCGTCAGGGTGTAAACGAAAGCGATAACTAGGGACGATACGAACGCCATCCTGGATGAGAGTATAAAGGACGAATAAGACGAAGGTACACGACCAGGGCGGATCTGGGATACCCTTAGCGTCGACATAACTCCCGGGCGTCGACATAACTTCGCGCGTCGGAAACAGAGCAAGCGTCTCGACGCTACTTCGTCTGTAAAATACGAATTCTGAAACCGGCGTCGATGATCATATCCCTCGTGGTCACCTTAGGAGTCACTGCTCTTGACTTCAGACCGCTAACGCGAAGAATCTGCCTCTGAATAATATATTCTCTAGAAATAAAGATTACGTCATCCTTCGTGACGTCGGCAATTCAGTTTATTAGATCAATCGGAAAATTCGCCAACCATTCGTTTGACTACCGTTAATCAGTAGTTCGACATAAGAAATGGACGAGTGACAAGAGACTTTATTTTGTCGAATAAAATGAAATGAAAATTTGCATTAAAATTATCGTCGACAAATCTATCCGTTTATTTGTAGCTGCAAAAGATAAACGATCAAACAAAACATTGAAGCACCGAAGTGTATTGACGGCCATTATTCAAGCTTCAATAGCCGCGTTCACCTATAGGGTAAATACGATCAATCGATACTAAAACCTAACTCGTACATCAATCCATGAATAACGAGGTGTAAACAATCGAATTTCATAATTTCCGCCATTAATTAATCAACTGATGGGCAGATTCATGTTTTCCGCGTATTGCACGACTTTTGTAGTCGACGTACATTGGTAGCAATAAAAAAAAAAAAAAAACTGCACCATTGAGAACTGCATCGAAACGTCATCGAGACACAGTCGTCTGTTGAAAATCCACCCTGAAGTTTGATTCTCGTAAAAATTTCTGGAACACTTGCTTACGTTTCATTACCCTAGATTAATTGTCTCGCAGTAATACGATATCATCGTCTCCTGTCCTCTATTTCATCCCCAACACCTATCCCCTCCAACCTTAATTGCATTCCCGATCCATTTCATGCTGCATCCAGCAACAATACGTAGCTGCTGGCAAAGTTTATCGAAACGTCGAGAGCGCACTTAGCTTCGGCCATTGCACCGACCCGATTATCTACTGAATGTCGACTACGTTGAATTATGCCTTGTTTTGATAGGGAAACGTAATTACAATTCAGCCTGCAGTCACGCAGGTAGGTAGGTAGGTAGGTAGGTAGGTAGGTAGGTAGATAGATAGGTAGACCCGACTTGCTTACATGCCTGCAAGGCTACTGCAAGCCCGAATGATTTTCTTCACGCTTAGCTATACGGGGGTAGTTGCTTGTGGGCTACGACCCTTGAAAAGCAACCCTCTGGCAATTTCATAAGCATCAATTAGCTTTTGTTACGGAGAATTATAATGTGCAGGAAAAAAGAAGTAGAATCGACGTAGAATATCCTTCCTTCCTTTCCTTATGGCTGCCTCCTCTAATGAGGAGATGTGCCAGTGACTAGTCGACGTAGAATATCAGTTTAGATTGAAGGACTAATTTAGAAAACTTTAACTCCACTGTAAAGAATAATGCTTTTTACGTCTCTCGAGGGCCATTTATCTGTAGACTTTTTTCAAACGCTTGCACAATCTATATGTGCATAGCACTAAGAAGCCTCTGTGCGTCGTTAAAATTAAATTTACGTGTCTTGCAGGAAACAGGAAAAAAAAAATGTAAGGCAAAGTAGGTTGGTAAATGTATTTAAATGACTTCCTTACTGGAATGAAATTGTGTACGTATATATATTTTATATATTTATACATATCTAGAGTATATACAGTCGTTCATTGAGTTACCCGTACGAATGAACCTAACTTTACATATGTATATATATAGAAAGGGTGGGGTACCTTATATACTCGTACGTATGTAAATACGCGCTATGACGTCACGGTGAAATGGAGCGAAGGCGAGTGACGGGAAGAAGTTTATTCAATGCGGTAATTTCGAGGGAAATTTACATATCATTCCAAAGTAGAAATACGATTGCCGAAGATTTTGTAAGCCGTATGCGGCTACAAAAACTTTCTTTCTTCGTGCTTTCAGTTTTCACTTGTTGAAATTTATGTATCTTTAAAAAACAAAAAACAAAAAAACAAAATTAAACGTCCATCTAGAATTATCGGTAAAGAGTCTCTCGTCAAGGTATCACACGAACGAGCTATTGTCGGCAGTTATCTTACCTACCTTAGTTCCTGTTCACATATCTGAATAGGTGAATGGAGGTGTACGTACTTGCACTGTTCGCACGACACAGAGTATTCGATAAATTCAATAACAGAATAAAATGCAATTCGAGGAGAACGACGTGGAAAATTTGTGCAAGGGAAGAGTTTTTTTTTTTTGGGTATTCAATACGAACTGACAATCGGTATTGAAGGGAAAGCTCCTTCAACTGGCAATATCTAGAGCGGGTGATATGTGAATAGGAAGAAAAAGGATAGAGAGATGGGATAAAGGGAAACGGAAAAGAAAGCTAGAGAAGGATGATGCAGTTTAAATCCAGTCGGTTTGACCAATATTTGGTTGTAATTTAAAAAACCTCGCAGCTCGTAATTACGAGAGAATTAAGAAATGCCTGAGATCGTAAATCGTTTGTTGCCGGTTGCAATGTAATTTAGTAGGCATAAGTTTCCTTTCTTGTTATTCTCGTTGCCGCATCCGCAGCCCTTATTCTGCCGCCTTCTTCACCCTGGCTTTCTACGCTCTCCCCCCATAATACGTTCTTGATGGCTTTGTCAATACAAAGACAGAGAAAGAAAGAGAGAGAGAGAGAGAGAGAGAGAGAGAACCCACCATTTTCTCGAACCAAAAAGTATTTCTTATTGAAAACCAAAAAAGAAAAGACGAAAAATAAAAACGATCAAATACAGATTGACAGATTCCTTAAAGTAAAGATATCTTGTAGGATTTACCTACGAAATAGCGTAGCAGTTCTCGTATGAAAAGAATTTTATACCAGTTCTCTGTGACGTACACCAATAAATAATCGTGATTCCGGTGATTCGAAATGACGACAGTAATATAAGAACGTAAAAAGAAAAAAAAAAAAGAAAATGATTTACGACTTTCAATAAAAGCACTCATTATCCTCACTGCGGAAAGTCTTCTACGGCGTGTTAAAGGAAACAGCCATCTTGACTTTTTTGTCAAGTGAAAAGAAAGCGTTAACGTGACTGCGCAATGGTACCGCTAATGAGAGTCGGTAACAGCTATATCACGCTAGATGCTCAGACACTCCTGATATAAAAGGTATAAATAGCAGGTTAAAACGAGAAAATAATTTTGTCAAAATTACGGAAAACCCATTGTTGAATCCTTCGTCCCTTATCCTCGCTACCAGTCGATGATGTCGCTTTGCGTTTTCCGACTCGTCTGACTTCACGGACGAAGCAATTGTCCCACAGAGACGATTTCACGAATTTAACGAGAATATGATGGTTTACGAGACGACGTGAAACGGCATTACGTGCGGGAAACGTCGATTCATCCCACTCGTTCCAAAGAATGGGGAAAAGAAGCCCTCTTCCTCCTCCCTACAGGAGCAAAGACATTTTCCCAGACACATTTCGGTCGTTCGCTCTGTGCGTCCTTGAATAAAATTAGTATAAAAGAGATGCCGAAGTCTACACTTAGCAAGGGTTAAAACATACCTTTCCCAAGGATAGTATGGGGAATAGGTTTTACCGTGAGTGGGGGGGATATATGAACGTTAAAATGAAATTTCGCAAGCGAAGTTTGCCGTTGGATTTAGCTGCTGCCACTGTACGCTTTAGGAAAATCAAGTAAATTTAACGTGCCTCTTCATGTGCTCAGTATTAAATATCGCACGCGTCTTCGTCAGTCGATTAGATCCTTTGCCGCTGGTGATGAAGGTGCACCCTGTTACTTGGGAATAAGGCATAACAGTTATATGTCCTTTACGTTGATTTCAATTAAGCTAGCTAATAATTTGGTCGTTATGTAAGCGGGACCTAATGTCCCGAAGCGATACGTCTCCGCAGACGTCTATGTACGTGAATTAATGATTGTCTATACGCTTGAAACTTAATGACGCGTCACTTACAAGATGGAGGATAATATCTTTACTCGTTAACGTGTCAGGAATTTATGTCTTTTTTATTGAATGGCTCACTCGTCTCGGTGACGTCGTAAATCCGTCTGATTTAGCATTGGTTCTCTCGTAAAGCACACAAGTACGGATTTCATTTCTCGAAGATATTCATTTTAATGCTGTATACTATATTGTTTGTGTGGTTTTTATAATTACAAAATGTTTTTTTTTTTTTGTTTTTTTGTTACAGGAAACATTAGAACAAAAGTTGTACTTGACGTGGAAGCCAAAGCAGGCTACTGGTTGACTGTTTATGCACAGGATCATGGCGTCGTACCACTCAGTTCAAAATTACAGGTAATTGACAATTATGTCCGAGAAGAGATAAATCAATCTTTTCTTTTGTATTCCTATCCTGGTGTACTGTAATTTTGGATTTTTTTTTTGGTTTGTTTCTTTACCAGATTTATGTCGAAATTCTCGATGAGAATGATAACACACCACTTACGGAATTACCGGTCTATTATCCGTCCGTACCGGAAAATTCATCAGCCGGATTGAGTGTCGTTCAAATACGTGCTTTCGATCGTGACGTCACATCCCAGGAACTTGTATTCTCCATCACCAGTGGCAATCCCGAGGGTTACTTTCTCATAAACTCCACGACGGGTAAGTCGAAAATATATTGTTGTTTTTTTTATTAGTTATCAAACCAGATAAAACTTTGGAATTGTTTGACGAACCAAAAAAAAAGAAAGAAAAATGCCTTAAGGCAAAGTCTAACTTATATCTTTCTTCTATAAAATTTAGTTTCCGTTCTTGTTTACTTGAATTTCAAAATCTCTACGCATCCAATGCTCTTTTCCATATAGACTCAATCTGTTCCTTTGCAATAAAAAATATCGTTTTTTTTTTTGTTTTGCGTAAAGAATTCTCAAACTTACGTTCTTTGCCGGTTTTGTCAAATTGAAAGAAAAAGGGAAAAAATCGTATTTAATCAACAGTTAAGTACTTCCTATAAAAAGCAGATTTCATTGATTATTTAGCTTTTTCGAGGGTAGTAAAGGGCGAGGGGAGGTTTCCCTACTTTGTATACGTCGTTACCATCGATCGTAAATACTTGAATAAGGAAATCATTGCTCGCAGACAGATTTTTGGAGAAGTCACTTATAAGACCACTTTTGAATTAAATTGAATTGCCTTGGTTCTCTATACTGTACAATATAGAAGGTTACCAACCTTCTAAAGCATTTTCCAGATGACAAAGAACTTACCGCGAGATACATTGCTTCTCGTCAAATCTTACGACGTCCCTATTCTCCTGCTTGATAACCAAGGTCCGACGTCATTACTAAAATCGGCCTAGAGAAAATGAACATGGCCCCGCGACGCCCTTTCTCTCTCCTGATCGATCGAGGTAGATTAAAAGGGTTGGCGAAACTAAGCAGGTTAAAAAAAAAAGAAGAAAGCTCCTTTATCAATCTTGAAACGATAAAAACAAAAGGAAAAACATAAAGAAAAATTTTATTCCTTTTAATTCTCAAAATTAATTTCTAAATCTATCGTCAATTCTATTAGAAGCTCCATACGCGAATGCAAATTGCAATAATTGACGGCGAACGGAAATAGTCGCCATTACGAATGAATTGTATCAGTTATTAATGTCATTAGGGTTATCGAAACGTGAACGTACCGATTTATCCCATATTCCATAAACGCCAGACACTCTTTGTCTTAACACACGCGTTATCTTTATTATTACGTTAATCGCCGACCCATAGGAACCACGTTGTCCACGTCTTCTAAGCCAACTCAGACAAAAGTAACATTAGTAACAAGAGAAAAAAGATAGATACAAAACATAAAAGTAGAGTAAAAGCCACCCGGAAGCCATTACGAACCGACATTACCTAATCAATGCAAAAATCACTCCTGAAATAGACGTTCCGTTATGACGTATACTGATTTATATGGATAGTTAAATAATGGTAAATAATCTTCGGTCGTTCGTCATATTAAAAGTGCAAAGAGAACAGTAATAAATTTCTTGGTAATTGTACGTATTTTCTACCCTCTGTTGTACTTATGTCTTTAATGTTTGAAGTTGAGAGTAATAATGTAAGTAATATCGACAAGTCAAAATTGCATCTGCTTACTGGGTCGCAGTTACTTGACTACTGGTACCTACCCCCTTCTTAGTGTGTACATAAAGCACCCCTTGCTATAATGCACCCCCAGGAACCATGTCGTCCGTGTACTTTACAACCGTAATTTCCGTAGTAGCCTTGTAGCAGGGGATTGAAATTCAGGCATACGGCATGTCTAGGAAGCTTGATTTAAAATGGCAAAATGGCACCCCCCGTCTATCAACTCGGCGGTAGTGGTTAGAACCTTCACCCAACCTAACCTGACATTCACTTTAATTATATTTCTTTGGATATTATCATTCGACCATCTGATTTACGACATCGGATAACACGAGCATGCGAAAACGATTTTCGCAAAGTGTGTCTCACCTGCGTATCCTTTTTGGATTTATCATTGAGGTTAGTTCTCGGCCAATAACAGGGTCAGCGTCACTGGTAAGAGAAAAATAAGAGCGTCCAGAGATTTCGTGGTTTTTGCCGTTAGATATACGAGAGTCTTGATGGAATATATTCTATATGCGTTTCTATGTAGGGAACTAATTCTGCTAATTTTATCTGACTGTACATATACATGTTTGTGTATATATATATATAATAGTATACTTATAGCATGTAAGTTTTAGGGTTCAGAAATTTAATCTCTATCTGTATGTCTAAGAACGTGGGTATCACTATTCACTAGGGGGTTAAAGGTTGAGGTACTCATGTAACTGGGATAACTATCCTCGAAGCGATTAAGCCGAATGTTCGTTAAATCGACGTTAAAATTAATCAAGGATTTCAAGACGGCGTCTATCGTGGCGAGAAATTTAAACCGTTAAGACACGTCGGGCTTAATTATAACTTTACGATACCAATTCTCGTCGATGACGCGTCGTGAACGGCTTTGTTGAGCTTTATTGGGGATACCCTTGGGAGAGCCGAGGGGCGGATAGTAAAATGTTTAATAAGGAGAACGCCTAGTGCGTTTACGTCGACGATAATCCCACACGGGGGTTTCCATGATATGAGATTTGAGCGATGGTACGACGTCACTCTCTTGGATCTATTATATATTCTTATTCTACATATACGCGCCAGGTTGGGATACTTTTTCGTTGATTTATAATTGGTTGTTATTTTTTTTTTTGTTTTGTATTATTCTATCGAATTCATTAGGAGGGATCGTTTTTACTTAATTTTGAAATTAAGGTAAAATTTACATATGTGTTACACGTTGCTATATCTATTATATTAATATTTATAGAAATTTCTATAATATCGCGAATAGTTTCAGGTATTTTGTCGCGTTCATGCGTGTCGTGTCGCTTTGATTTCCAATAACGAACTTTTCAGAACGAATGTTATCGACGTGGGACAGGAAAAAGTAATTAGTACAATATATCGGGGTATTCATAATTTTTTAGCTTTGTTTTCTTTTTTTTTTTTTCTCTCTTTTTCACCTGGGTAACAGTCGTCTTACGGATTGTACGAATAAAATTTGTATTACGAATCAATCGCAAGGATTGGTCGAAGAATACAAAAAATTGAATCTGTCGAATCGAATCGATTGTACAAAAAATAAAAATAAAATAAAATAAAAGAATGCGAATTTCTTCGTACGTCATTTTTCTCGACAAAACTCGGAAAGTCCTTTTCCGGGTGACTTTTCACAGGGTGCTGAGTGGATTTCGCCAAAAACGCTGACACCCGCAATGCTGACCGGAAGATTCGACGAACCGTATAGATTTTATAATGCAATAGAAGTTCACGAGTATGTCACGTGACCGAGAAACATAATAAGGATATAATAAATATCCATTGCTTACATAAAATTTAATTTAATATTTTTCAATATTTTCTCATTCTCCTTACGTCACAGTCGCTCGATGAAAAAAAATCATCTAAAACAATCTGAGTAGCAACGCAAAGAGTTAATGAAAAAAATATTGAACGACATTAGAAGCACGAAAGTTCTAATCCGTACGATATAAGAGGTCCTACAGCGTACAGTAAACGATCGGTATAATACGTCTCAATAAATACTACCAAAATTGAAAAAAAAAAGACATAAAGCCACTGCTACGAAGCACTGTAGCGAAAGGAACAAGGATTCTTGTAAAATTAACTTACAAAAAGAAAAAAAAACTGCAATTCAACCTTGGTCTGAGAATATTGCAAAAATTATTAGTAGCTCGATTTGACTTACACGCTTCAGTAATAACTACCTGCTTCTCAATGCATTTTCCTATGTCCTGCAGGGTATCGTTCATATTATGAGTATCCTTCGAGAAACAAAGCCGTTAACGTACGACAATGTATATATGTATATATCAGTATACTTACACTGTCGCAAAACATAGTTTTCAAACGAAAACGGCTTCCCTCTAACCTGATTAGTAGTTCGCAGTTGAATGTAAAATCTATGCCGCCGTACGACCGCTATTGCGGAAACCATAAAAATTGTAAAAAAAACTCAGTACCGTATGTATCTGCATACATCAAAAGGGGCTTCGCACTGCTGCGCGTCTCTTTATAAAAGTATATATCCGTCTATGAGAATATTTGGCGTAATTATTAATTGAGATTATTTGTATTAATCATTTTTCTCCTCTTCACTTCAGGTCTCATCACCACCAGCGGCAGGAAGTTGGATCGCGAGAATCAGGCTGAACACATTCTTGAGGTGAGTCAATGACGAATAATTACATATAAAAGTGTATAACCAACAATGAACGATTTATTTTATTACATAATTTAGCAAAGAGTCCGAATTCCTCTATTTTTGTTTTATTCGGTGTTGTTGTACGAATTTTGTATAAAGTCGCGTTAACGCAATGAAAAAAAAAAGCATTAGTATCCGCGATATCTGTATGTCTGTATATAAAGGGCTTTTGACAATAGATTTACATGCGATCGCGCATTTACGTATTAGGGTAGCGTTCACAGTTGGCTGCACTGAGGTAGACTGACGATAATTATAAATTCGCATTATCTCGTGGCTCAATTACCATAAACCAATGAAGGAGCAAGAAGCGACAACATATGACGTTGCGATAACGCAGCTGCCACGTTAGGCGAAGACCACTATACCGTGAGCATGTGAACCCGGCTTTATGTCTATGGATCGCGTACCTTTAAGCGTCATTATCCGTACTTGCACTTGAACTAGTTGTTAAAATGATTTCACGTAAACTCTTTGGTCGTATCCGTAGCTTGAACACGCGTGACGTAACGATAGCTATAGACGTTAAAGAAGTTTCATTCTTGTGCCTCCCTTGTGCGAATAAACTGCGAATCGACAAACGGCATCTTCTCGAGGATCGTACGTGACCCGTGACCTTAAAGATAAAAATAAGGTAGATAACTGTATAAAGAGTCTTAAAGATTCTGAACCGTTTAACAGACAGTGTCGGGATGCTGTTTAACGGCCGTGATAGAAATCTCTTGGAATATCCTACGTGCGTGACACGCTACTTGTAATTCCCTATATACAGTCTTATCTGACCTAAACGTATTCGCGGATGCGCACTCACGCTGCTAAGCGATGGATCTTACGGCAGCCTCCGACATCTTTCCGATATTGTCGGACTGGAAATGAGAAAGAAAATCGCATCCTCTTGAGCAGATTGAAAGCTAAAATGAGGGAATCTCCTGTCGATGCAGTAGGTGAGAATGAACGAAGGTACTTACCGAGGATAAAGAGAGACAGAGAGAGGATGGAGTTTCGAACAAAAAAAAAAAAAGAGATAGAAATAGGGAATAAAAATGTTCAGCATATCCTTCGTGAACGTCGACCAAGACATTGTCTTTCCTTTAGGTTTTCACTAGCAGGAATAAACTCGATTCCTTCAGGAAGTAACCTTTTGCAGAATCTGGGGATTTTTATTGCAGCGAATACTGAAGGGAACTAGTTGTACAATTTAGTGAAAGGGACTTTTAAGGATCTTCTGCGTAAAGCATTGAATGTTCGTACGTACCTCGGACAGGTTTGTCTTTGGACAAGCTAGAAGATTATACGGGAAACAACGAATTGAATGAAGTTGGGAGGATCCTTGCTAGCTGAATCAGTTAATCCATTTTAGTTGTCAGGTTACACGACTCGTGGCGCTTCGAGGAATTTATCAAGTTCCTTATTGCAGTTGTTGGCGAGAAGAGACGAATTGCTCATTCGGAAGACATTTTCAAACGAGTAGAACCTTTTTTTATCGATTTGCCAAATACCTTTTTTAGTGGATATCTGTGTATATATAAATATATATATATATACATTTTTGGCAAATACTATAGCTGTATGTATGTATACACTTGATTCTTTAAAATTACCGATTCCATCCCTTTTACGAGATTTCTCCCTTCCCGCTGCCTCCTTTTCCTCGAAGTCCCCTTTATTCAAGGATTTTCTCCTGTTCCTTAAGGCGAAAGGAACGCTTTCAAGATTTCTTTCGATTTTACGCATATATACCTACTTACCTTGAATCTTTCTCTACCTTGTCAGAAAACAATCTCGTCTAATCTTCGAAAAGAAAAACCAAACGTTTTATCTTTTTTTTTTTCTTTGGTTCTCTTTAGTTAGCTTAATCTAAAAATGTGTGTATATACATATATATATATATATATATATATATATATATATATAAAATACTGCAAGTAACATGAATATTATATATAATGTATATACGTAATATCCATCTTACTTTCGGTATATTACAAATATATAAAATATAAATATGACGCATAAAAATCTCTTCTATTTATATACACGTATCTACTCCCAGGAATATAGAAAATGACTAACAACAAAACATATACGTAGAACCAATAAAAGGACCGATACTTTTTCTCGGTGCCATGTATTAATCAATATGGCAAACCAGGTCGTCTCGGTTTCTATGCATAACATATATATCGATTACCCCAAGACAACACGTAATATATATATATATATATATATATATATATATATATAATATCTTTTATAGATTCCACCACAGCATCCCTTCCGTAAACCACATCCTCACGTATTTCTTCAGTACGCTTTAAAGCCGACGACACCCTTTGGCGCACAACCCCTATAACAGTTTATCCGTTCATCCCTTACTTTTCCGCATTTACTTACCATACAATTTTTAGTCTTATCCGTGAGAATGCACCGACCTTTTGACCCCACGTACTATTTTACCTCATCCGTTACCACCGTTCGATCATCCACTGCCACCGCCAACCGCGTCGATTTCGCGTTTACCCAATTTTTCGAAATTACACTGATTTTACATAAAAATCGTAGCAAACTCTTCTTTATCTACGAATATTCTTTCAGGTATTATTTTCTTCTTTTTTTTTTTATATTATTTTCACTACCCCCATACGTAAACATTATTTGCATATCGATATGGTCCTTCACAATGCATTTCTTGTACGTTGCACACGGTAACGTATATCAGGTATGCATCGTATATAAGCACGTAATACGAAAATGCATCGCCTTATTTTAGTCGATCCTTCGTGACTGTCGTCACGCCATCTAAGATATGTAACTTTGGAGATGCACTTAGCTACTAGTCTACCGTCATGACACTCCGTGCCGTATCAGCTTCATAACAAAACTTGAGTTACGAGATTGTCGTCAATGTTCCATGGAGTTTCTAAGAAACTTGAATGCACTTCTTCGATCCCATTGTTGTCGCGATACCCTTTTTCAAAGTGACGAAAAAAAAAAAAAAGATACACATCCCTTAAGCAATCTACTCCACTTACATGTATCCACGCCAGTATACGGGGGTTGTGACTTGTGTTAATTTTAAATGAAATTAAAAGAAAAATACGCAAACAATCAAGCTACAAAGGGTTGAATTGTAAAAAGAACATAACAATAATAAATTCATACAAAAATCACAAAGGCCTCCTTGACTGAGGGAAACGAGCTTTGGAGTACTTAAATTCAATCAGTCCATTGGGAGATACCAGAGTCTCGTTATGGTAGATGGTACAGGGAAAGGATGGCGGGACGGAAGGAAGTGGGTCTTAAAATTTTTATTTCACGGTTCACGTCCAATAATCGAGTCACGTAATAATTCCTCAACTTCAAAAGAAAAATCAAATTTCCTTAAATCACACACACGTTGTCTGTTGTTTTAGATTTTTTATTGCTCGCTCTCTCTCTCTCTCTCTCTCTCTCTCTCTTGGAAAGGATGGATCAGGTAGATTTATGGGAAAGAAAAACCGAAAATGGTACACGCGTATAAAGATAACGAAATATGAGAATAATATAAATGGCGGTTCACGGACTATCGGTAGGACGTTCTCTCGAGAAATGAATATTTCAGTCGGTCCGGAATACATTACGGTTTAACATCGATTTCGTGGAGTAATCGTATGTTAAAATGATGCTTTGCGCCGAACTAATGCCGGATTACACTGATAATGATCTACCAAGTTAACTCCTATTATGCCTTCTCGCGTAACGATGAGAATAAACTATGGGTGAACGTTGTAATATTTGTTTATGTTATTCAAACAAGTTGCACACTGTATATATGGGGTTTTAGGTGCTTCCAGGTATCATTATATATACCTTGAGATATTACGTCAGGCCAATTTTCTCTTTGGATCATATATCAAATCATTTATTGATACCTCGTTAGTGGACCTACTAAAGATAGTTATTGATATCTATACGGAATCTCACAATACTGGTGGCCACAATTTCCGGCTACCTCGAGGCCATATTGTCTGTTTTCTCATGCGCATCGAATTACACGTTGAACGACTTTTTTTTTTTTTCTTCGTCTTTCTACGATAATTTATAACCTGGCCGTCCAAGACTTCTCTGAACTCTAACCAAACTCTATCTACGCTACCCCAGGTGCCTTTTTACGCGTCGTAAATCCTATCGATTTACTTTTCAATGATCGTAGGAATCGCCGGTTTTTGGATCTTCGGCTAACACGCGATATACTCGTATGCGTAAAAAAAGAAAAGATAAAGACGCAAAATACAGAAAACAAGCACAGCCTATTATATACGTGTGATTTTTTTTTTTCTTTTACTTTTTTTTAGGAAAAATACAAAATCGTAATTTTTACCTGAATTTACGTCTCACTCGTTTCACATTATGTATTTCTCAATTATACTTTTAACCCTAACGAACCTAATCGTTACGCGTTACCCGTGACGACGAGGTATCGCTTCGCATATGAATTTCAAATGAGACACACACGACGCGCGGCTAATTGACTAATAAAATGTTTTTATCGTCGTCCACCTCGAAGAGGAAGAAGAATTTTGAAGGCTTGACGATTTTCATGCAACCGCACGTAGAAAATTTCGTATACGACGTCACACGCGTCATTAATCTTTGTGACTTTTATTAAAGAAAAAAATGTTTACTATAAAAGGCTTAGAAATACGTGTCCCAAAATTATTGGCTTGACATTTTTTTTTTAGTAATTATATAATAACGAGGGACCTTTGATATTTGTCTTTTGGACTGAAAGAAATAGACTAAGCAGAGCAAGGGGTATAAGTCCCTCTTGCCAAAAAAGTATATACGTGGTATCCCGTGGTACTTGAATTCAATTCAAGCACAAATCTTGAAAATTGCTTACTTTGTAAAAAAAAAAGAAAAAAAGAAAAAAAGTCACTTCGAGTACTCCTGAGGGCTTTGAAGATGATTGCTACTTCAGACCGAGTTCATTGGAATTCATAATCGATAAGCCCGCCACCTTCACTTCCCCAAAGTGAAAGCTAAGTGGATAAGGTACGTACGTGTTCAGACGCGTAATTTTTTGTTGTTATAGATTCAAATAAAAGTGCATTTCTTTTTTTTTTCTAAATAGTATCGATAATGCAAAGTAGGTAATTTTCTCAGAACTTTAAAAAATACCAGCAACGCGAACGTTGACTAAGCAAGATGTTTCTCTCTCGTGGCAACATTACTAATTGGTACAATTTCTCAAGTTACTTTCAGACAGCCTGTATATTTCTTCGCGCTGGGCCTCTCGTATTAATGGGACACCCTGAATAACGCGATATACTTATACTTGGTTATACATCGCCATGAGAAATTTTCTATGCACCGCTTGCACGTAATGCTCACGAAATTTTAGCGGCTTGTCGGCCTGGAAAATATCGCGCCTCGTCAGCGTCTTCAACGTTGAACGGGGAACCGATCGCGTTGATGAAAAATCGTGTGAAGTGGATGCTCGAGACAGTAGATGAAAAATTGATGCTGATAACGAAATACTTGATGCTATGTAAAAAAAAAAATGTATTCTACTTTTTTTCTTCTTCTTCCAGTCTTTGATTTCAGAATGATACTCCCGCTTCGTCATATATATATATATATATATATATATACATATCAAATAGTTTTTACGAGAAGAAGGATTTAAATTTCCCTCCCTCCCAAAAAAAAAGGAAAAATTGTATGATTTTTTTTCCTTTTACAAATGACAATACAGTCCTATTGCAAATCTCATGCAAAGAGAACAAAAAAAAGTAAATCCACATTGATTTGGTCCTGCAATATTACCCTACTAACATCTGCAAGCAGAATAACCTTATTCGTAGATCGAAAGTCTCATTCGTTCCAAAAGGATAACGTTTATCCAACCGCTTAACCGTGTTCCACATATGAACTACCATATAAGCGTTTTCCAATTTTTCGTCCTGGGAGTTAAATGGATAGCCTTGGTCCTTCCAGTCTTTTCATTCCCTATAGGCAATTCTAGTCAACGGAAGAATTTTCGGCAAATCATAGAAATTGGAAACTTTTTCAAAAACTTAACATAGAAAAATTGTACTTTTGGCCAATGTATACATGATTAACGATAAAAAAGAATAGACACTCGTGTAAAACCTAAAATCTCTTTTACGTTCTGCTTATCTATTTTGGTCGGTAGAGTAGAGGATAATTCCTACTTACCAACGTGTCTACCGATCTGAATGAACCTACGAATCGAAGACACAGAAGGTGCCCAAAACCTCGACAAGCTCGGTACAAGCTGGTTGAATAAACGTTACACAATGTTTCGGTTAATCCAGATTGGCAGAAAGCTTTAGATTTCATTTATTGGCTAAATTGTACATTTAAATAGAGAAGCTATTTGCCGCGTGACAAAAGCTTCTCTCGTTTTTTCTCGTCCTATTCGTGTCCTATTCGTGTCCTTCCTTTCGGGATATTCCCAAAGTCCTTTGTCCACCGGAACCACTCTAACCATAGAATAACCGTAGAAAACCGATTCCAGAATTTCCGGTTACTAGTTTTCAGACAGTTTATATAGGTAGAAGTAAATTTCCGCATCGACGATTTGTACCACGCGAAACGTCCTGGCAAGATTTTACGAACGTGAACGGGCACTGGGGATGTTTTAGTGGAAGCCCGAGAGTCAGGGACGGAGTGGAAATAGAGAGGGTTTGAAGCAAGCGAAAGGTACGAACAAAAATAAGACAAAACGAAAAAACGTTTACGTTCACGAATTTCTTGTTGAAAAATCTATTCTTACATTTTTTTCATTCTTTTTTAATATTACACATGCGCGAACCAATGTCATCTGAATTTGAACATAGTTGCTGAACTAAAGGAATGATAAAGGGATACCAAGAAGATCTTTGAGATAAAAGAATGGTTCCATACATATCCACTTGTCTTTTCTCGTATATATCAGCCGCCATAAAATGCCCGTAAAAGTCAAGACGATCAATTCAAGATGGAGGAGACAATTTTTCGAAAGCATCGAAAAATACGAACAAAGGGACCTATTGACGCTATATACCACCATCATCATCCACTAGGTACAATTCCAATATTTGATTGAAAAACATATATCCTGACGATTGATACCACCGGGTACCATAACTCTAATGAAAAAGCAGTGATTGTTAATTTGCCAGATGCAATTGAAATTGCAAATTAATCAAATAACTCGGCTACCAATAATTTTCCGGCGATGAAATTTAATATCAGGAAAGAATAGAAACAGTTAGTTCACCTAGAGATCCAATAATTCTTAACTATACGGCATACCCATTGTTGTCCCATACCTTAGTAACATAAGCCATCACGAAATAGACGTTTACCAAGAGGAATTATTGCGGTCCAGGGTTTAAAGAATAGCCGCAAGAGGAAAAGACTTCCCCATTACCCTTAATCACAAGGGAAAAAGGTAGTAGTACTATACCTAAGGGATAGGAGCCCTAATGCAGCCAGACTTAGTATAGAAGCATAGGAGGGGTGTCGAGCCCTATTTACGAAATCTACCACTTTATTACTCGTTACACCTAACCTATTCAGGAGCGTACCTTATAAGGGAAACGATACCATTTCTATAATGTATCTTAATTAACTATATGCCCACCATGTGTTAACTACCCCTAAGCTACGCAAGTGTTAAGAACCAACGTTCTACCAAATAATGATCCAATCAACCCGCTGAAAAGTTACTCGACTTATTCGACAAAGTAAATTAAGTTGGGTACGTATCAAATAACAATTTTATACTTAAAGTAGTCGGACGTCACGAAAATTAATTATTGTTCGGGTGATTGACCTGACATTTTCTTTTTGTCTTTTATTTGACAAGCCAACTCAGTCGCCAGAATTAATGCCATACATATGTGAAAGTATCTTCGTGACTGACAATATGGATATCTAAGCTATCTTTCTTATGGTCTACCACGAAGCACGAGGATAAAACGGAATTCGCTCGACTTTAATTTACTGCAGGTGTTACTTGCGGATGTGACGTCTCATCCGTAGCGACTTCAGGGAACGGTGAAATTTATGTCGTGGTTTTCAGCTAAGACTCGAATACCTTACCTCTGTGGCCTTAACCAAACCTTACTTGGTAAATTGCTCAAGGCTTTGCCTGCACCGATCTACGGGTTCGAGCAAATGAGCTATAGACTCTATCGAGTTCATTCGAATTCAATGAAAACTGCCTTTGCTTGATCGCCTTAATAATTCACGCGTCTCTCTTAACTTCTCGAGATTATTTCCTTAGAGACACCAAGATGCTTACTTTCGTTGACTTGGTTCTTAAGGTTGGTAATCATCCCTTGGGTGATGCCCAGCTACTAATTTATGTGTTTCTTTTATTTTTTTTCTTCCTTTCTGCTTCAAAGCTTCTCCCTACTCCGAAACGCTTTCGAGCTTTGGGACGCAATTCTCGTTTGTACTTCATAAAGCGTGGGTTAAGAAAAGGGGTATTAAGGAATTTTTGAAATTGCCTGATGTATAATTACATCATACTCTAAGTATTTAAATTTTTTGTTTTGTCTCAATACCATTTTTTAGGTTGATATGTGTCATTTAAGGTGTCGCGAGACGAGTTATTCCCTTACGGGTAATTTTCACAGCTGAATGTATTAAAAGCATTTTTAATGTGCCATCTTTTGCTTTTACTTTCAGGTCACGGTGAGAGATAATGGCAGTCCACCCTTATCCTCGACGACCAGGGTCGTCGTGGAGGTTGAGGACATCAACGATCACGCTCCGGTATTCGAGCAAAAATTCTACTCTGTACAGATTCCTGCTTCGGCGCCATTGGACAAGCCCATCTTTCAGGTCAGAAGAATTTTTTTAATGCTTCCTTTACTTTATATGGAAATTCCTGGTCGCGTTGCTCTTTGCCCTTTACACCAATTGCGCTAGAAAAATCTCAACTGTAACGTTACAATGAAAATTCGGAAGAAATGGTAAATCAATATTACGAGAGCGCGTGACGTTTACTTTATACAATACAAAATTTACTTACGATTAATAAACATTGAATCGTATTTGTAAACGGACATTTTTTTGGAAGTCGTAGAAAACAAAAATCTTTGCTTATCCTTCGGTTATTAAATTCGATGCTATATATGTGTAGGCTAGACTTGATACATGAGTTCGCGCACGTGACAAAGAATAACCCTTTTGCACATTACGACACTTGCAATTTATAATGAGAAGTGCACCCTCTTCCTTTAATCGTTAGAAAAACGGGCACTCGTTTGATTAACAATGCACAATATAATAATCCACATGTATAATAACGCATACACAACTATATATATGTACATAAATTCCATACATGCCACTTCGCTATTATATACACCTCTATCATTATTACATAATCGTTCTCGTTAATCCACCGGCTGATTATGACTTCTTTTACTACGAATTAAACGTAACGACTGACATTAATTTCATATCCCAATTAGCTTGCGCAGGTACCAAGGGTGGTATAACGAAGCGGTTAAAATCTCGATTAAAAACTCGACTTTTTTGGTATAAAAGAAAAACAACAATCTCATTAACTTATTTTTTTTTTTTTTTTTCCGTCATTTCGAGCGAAAGTCGCGTAATTATTTTTATTTTTATTATATATTTATTTTTTTCTTCTTACTCTTTCAACGAACATCTCTCAAGAAGAACATCTCAGCCTCTCTCGATCCTTTCGCTATAGCCGCGCTTGACAGAAGCTATAAGCCAAACGATAAACAAAACGAAATTGTTGTTTGAACATCGTAAATTGAGAAGCAGGAAGGAGATGATAATGTTTAAAAATCTCCTCTCGTTCCCAACAGAAAATGAGGAACCGCTCGCGGGAGTACGACCTCTCGGTCGATACGTTACTCGATAATGGAACATGGGAGACATTTAACCCCGACACCCTGTCAGGAGATCATTTCTTGAGGGTAAGAAAGCTTTCTGGTTGGCACGCCATGGCAAAAAAAAAAGAATGACAAAACTTTTCTAAAGTCAACTAATTAAACGTCCCTATGATACAATCGTTTGATCGCCGCATTTTATTAATTAAAAAAAAAAGAAAAAGAAAAAAAAAACTAGAGGATTGTCTTGATAAATTGCGAAAGCTTCGGCATCCGACATCTTGTTCTGTGCTCGTGCCCTAATTTTCTATACAATTACTATTGCAGTTAGGCGAATCATGCGTATGGCTACCTGATTCAGTGATTTCTTTGATTAGCTCACATTCGTCGTCTCTTTACTTTTAATTAACGAAACGTCATTCCCGGTCACTTTGCATTCGTACGATACTCCCTCCGCTAATTATTATTTACTCTTTAACTCGTTGACTGCCTTTGTATTATGCCAAAGAAAAATATGTCACACCTATATTACGTTATTTTGCTTTCTCCCTCGACCGTATTTTTCTTTCAATTAGTCATTGTCTTCTTTGATATCTTCATTATCATGTGTATGTGGTATGTATTTCATGGTAGTACGCGTAACGTTACCGGCGAATGCCGTCTTGTCGTATGAGACTGTCGCCTGAGAATGCTCCATTTTGAACTATTAATAATTACTCAACGAAACCACAATACAGACTCTCTCGGCAGGAATACGATGTACTGGGTAATGTCTGGAACGTGTATAGACCATCTGCAGAACCTGATTGTTGCGAAACTACCACGGTGGACACACAAAGGGCCTAGACATATTTAGTGAAACTCCGCACCCGTTCGTGAGAGAGTAAAAGATATATATATATATATACATATATATCATCTCTCTATTTCTCATTCTCTTTTTATTTTCCTTTGTCTGGCGAATCCGTGACAAACGATCCTGCAGCTTTGGAGACAGGCTTACCTCCCCCATTGGTCAGAGATTGCGTGTAATTTTCTTTTTCTGTTTCCCTTTTGTTTGTTCCTTTTATTCTTTCTCTCGTTCCCACTCTCTTGCTCTGTCTTCCCGTTTCTCTATATTTCTTGTTCTCACGAAATATTTGCTCGCTACGAAATCTGTAAGAAGCAATGTATCCTCCGTATCAAAGTCTCGGATGTTAATCGAATGATTTTGAAGATAGAGAGATCATCTGAAAGGTCAGAGTGACAGGGAGGAGAAATAGATTTTTAAAAGATGACGGTCACTGTTCAAAAGATTGGTAGAAGGAGTTACTGAAAGAAAAGGGTGAAAGCAGGAGTAATTTTTTGGTTTTTTATTTATTCTTTTTTTTTTGTTCAATTCCTTCTCTTCATCTGGTTGGTACACCTGCCTTAATGACTGTGTACACTCAATACCGTTATGGCAGTCGACGGTACATTAAACTCTATGAAAAACACAAAGTGGATCACAACGGTTACCCAGTATATCATGAACTGCAATTCGCATGTGCGCACTAAGCAATCTTTCGCAAAAGGCACGTTGATAATAGGCGAGGCTGGATTTCACGAAATGTGACCAAGTATTATCGAGAGCTGCTTAGTGTTTAAAAAAAAAAGAAAAAAAAATGCATTCGCACAATCCTGAACAATTAGAACACTGCATCTTTGAAATATCATTATACGTTTCATCCAATACTTATAATCGTAAGTGTATCGCATGCTGGCTGAGAATGTTGATGCCTGAAAAGAACTCGTCGACAATCGAAAAAATTACTATCGGCTAATCCTAAAAACAAGAAAGAGAGACACGAGGAACTTAGTAAAGAATTTTAATGATAAAAATTGTATTATAAATGAGAGAGAAGAAAAGAAAATCAAAAAATGTTCGGATAACTGGCAAAAGCCAGGATCACGAGGGAAGTAAGAATAGAGGAAGGGAAAGAAAAGGAAAAAAAAAAAAAAAAGATGAAGAATATAATCCCGACTTAGATTAAATATGCCAGTCGTATGTCAAGTATGTCAAAATTATATTCTTCGACCTTCAATCTCCCTTCTAGCTTTGCATTACGTAATCGCGCGCGCCATTACAATTCCCCACGATCATTCCAATTTGTGCAATTCATCCCGACGATAAATCATCCCTCGTACGCCAAGTCGTCGAAGTTATCGGGTGCTCATGATAAATATCTCTTGCGAAAGAAGTACGAGAGAACTTTGGACTTCCTTATACTTACTAGCCAGAGTCTCTCTCTCTCTCTCTCTCTCTCTCTCTCTCTCTCTCTCTCTCTCTCTCTCTCTCTCTCTCTCTCTCTCTCTCTCTTTCTCTCTCTACCTCTACTTGTCTATATCGTAGTAATAGTATATCACGTAATTTTTAATTTGATCTTCCAGCGAGAAAAATGTCTTTAAAATGAAAATTGAAAAAAAATTCATATGAACACTTAATTAATGCAATACTAGATTTCGTTATTTTCGTCTCTGTTAATTAAAACCACGATAACTCGTGGATTTCATATATATGATATATTAATTACAATGTATATATTAGGTGTTGGCAAAGGACGAGGATACTGGTGACAATGGAAAAATTCAGTACAGTATTAAGGGTGGTCGCGGTAAGGGAAAATTCAAGATTCATCCCTCGACCGGTATGGTTTACTCTCAACGATTATTCGACGTCAGTCAGGAATACGAGATTATGGTAAGATATGATAATAGATAAAATTCATCCTGATAACAGCTAATCTGCATACGTAAACTATTAAGATCCGTGCTGCGGACAGTGGTGAACCACAACGAAGTCATCAGACACGAGTTTCCGTTCAAGTAATAGAAGCGCCTAAGGAATCCGAAAATCCACCAGTGTTCAAAACTGTCAATCAAAGCGTCGAGATCACGGAAAGCGATGATATCGGTTTCCTTGTGGCTCTTGTTCAAGCCACGGATAAAGACGGTGATACTCTTTGGTACGACATCGTAGGTGAGTCCTTTGTCTCAATGATAAAGTTCATTTAACTCCAATCACAAAGATCGCTCAATATTCGATCGGGTCGACTGTCCTTTCAAGAATGAACATCATATCTCAGTGAACCTTGAATCTGTATGTACGTATGGAACTCGAATCAGCATTGCGAACATGGTTTGTTGCAGACGGCGATAAACGGGACGAGTTTTTCATCGGACGTGACAAGGGAAACGTGTTACTCGCTAAAAAAGTCGACTGGGAGACGCAGAACTTTTACAATCTTACCATAGCCGTGAGCGACGGTGTTCACACTGTTCACACTCAGCTCTTTGTGACAGTGATCGACATAAACGATCACAGGCCAGAGTTCACCGAACACACCTATCGCGTGGACATTTCTGAAAACGTCGAAAAGGGCGAAACAATCCTACAGCTCCATGCGACCGACGAGGACGAAGATAAGAAAGTATTTTACAGTCTTCACGCAGCACAGAGTCAGGCATCGCTTGAGATCTTTCACATAGACTCTGTGACGGGAGTAGTTTCCCTTAACGAGGCTCTGGATCGTGAATCTATAGAGGAACATGTACTCACTGTAATGGTGCGTGATCAGGGAACACCTGCTAAGAGAAATTACGCGAGAGTCATCGTCACAGTTCACGATCACAACGATCATGCGCCAGAATTTACCAGTGAGATCATCCAAGGCAAAGTGTTCGAGACCTCCCCGGTTGGCACCGCAGTCGTTCAGGTTTATGCTATCGATAGAGATCGTGGTGACAACTCTAAGATCACTTACTCTATCACTTCAGGTAACGTTGGTAACGTCTTCACTATAGATCCTGATCTTGGACTGATAAGGATCGCACGTGAACTTGACCTCAGTGTTGCTTCTGAGTATATACTGCTGATCAAAGCTTTTGATCACGGATCACCAGCTCTAATGAGCACTGTACCTGTTCACGTGATGGTAACAATGGCTGATAATGCACCACCAAGGTTCATACAGAAGGAACTTGCTGCTGAAATATATGAAAATCAACAGACTGGAACTTACGTTAAACACGTTGAAGCACGAAGCACGTCGTCCTTGCAGTTTGAGATTAAGAGTGGAAATACGGATGACACTTTCTTTATCAATCCAAGCACTGGTGTCATCACTACCAAGAATCAATTGGATTATGAGAAAACCAAGTTTTACAATATCACTGTAGCTGCGACTAATATGGCAGGCGCCATTGCGCATTGTTATGTCATTGTTCACGTACTTGATAAAAATGATAACCCACCAAGATTCCTTCAGGCTGTTTACAACGGCGAGGTTAGCGAAGGTGCCAGTATTGGTTCACTCGTACTAACTAATAGTAGCACACCGCTTGTTATCAAAGCCGAAGATGCTGACTCGGAATTGAATGCATTACTCAATTACGACATAGTGGAAGATCTGCCAAGAAAATATTTCCATATTGATTCCAGTACAGGCGCCATAAGAACTGTCATGGTACTGGACCATGAGACCGTTCCAGAGTTTGTTTTTCACGTGAAAGTCTCTGATCTGGGTAAACCAAAACTATCATCAGAAACTACTGCCAAAGTTATGATCACTGTCAGCGATGTTAATGACTGTCCACCCAAGTTCCTGCAGAATGATTACAACACTACATTGCTTCTGCCAACGTATAGGAATGTTGCAGTGCTTAAGGTCAGTGCTACTGATCCTGACAGTTCCGAAGGTACTTCTCTGAGATATGACATTATCGATGGCAACAAAGCTCACACTTTTGACATCGATTCCAAAACCGGAACCATCACTGTTGAAACACCTGAACGATTGAAGAAAAATTATCTTCTGCATGTTCGCGTCTCGGATGGGAAGTACTCCAGTGTTACTCAAGTGAATGTGAACGTTGAGAAATCGGAAAATTCTGGATTGGTTTTTCAAAAAAGTGTTTACGAGGGTACGATACTCGAAAATTCGACAAAGATATCAACGGTGGCTGTACTGAATGTTCTAGGAAGTTCACTGAATGAACATATTGTGTTCAGGATACTGAATCCTACTAACATGTTCGAAATTGGTAGTACTTCCGGTGCCATCAGAACAACTGGCATTCGATTCGACCGTGAAGTCTGTGATAATTATGAACTCATCGTCGAAGCTAAAAGTCATATGCCAGGCAGAGATAAGCCTAGGGTCGCTCATGTTATCGTGAACGTTACCATTTTGGATATTAACGATAACTGCCCCATGTTTGTCAATCTACCTTACTACGCTGTAGTCTCTGTAGACGCACAGAAAGGAGATGTTATCACCAAGGTAAGAGTCACACAAGAATAATTTCATGTTATGATCCTTGTTTTTCAAGCTAAATGAAACTATTCTGTTCGTTAAGGTTCATGCAGTTGACATGGATAGTGGTGATAACGGCGAGGTGCGTTATGAACTCAAAAAAGGACATGGTGAACTCTTCAAGGTCTGCAGAAAAACCGGAGAAATATCTCTGAAACAAAATCTAGAGGGACACAATCGTGAATATCAATTAACGATTGCTGCTTATGATGGCGGTAAATATAGTCTTGTGTAATGTTACTCATAAATTATTTTTATTAACTTTTCACTAATTTGAACTTTTATTAAAAGGCATCACACCATGTTCTATCGAAGTACCCGTCAACGTGAAAGTCATTGACAGGTCTATGCCTGTTTTTGACAAACAATTCTATACCGACAGCGTGTTAGAAAGTATAGAAGTTCACTCGCCATTGGCTCTTTCGATTCAAGCGGAATCTCCATTAGGCCGAAAACTCATCTACAGCATCACAAAAGGAAACGATTTTGAAGAATTCGCCCTGGACTTCAACACCGGTGAGTTTATTGATAATTCTCTAAATTCTAATAAAGCACGTGTCGTTTAATATTTGAATAATATTAAAACTTTTTTTTTTCATCCTCTCCGGACAAGATTGATATTGTATTTTTAAAGCAAAAACACGTACTGCCGCTATCGTTTGTTTATATGGAAATTCACTCAATGTTGTTCGGATGGATATACTTTTCAATTATCAAATATGTATATGTATACTTCCGGTTCGGCTTTGTGATAATCTGTCGGAAATTTCATTAGCGTTATGGTGGTGAATCAGGTGCTATTTGCGCATAAAAGAAAAATGTACTTTGTACCTAGAGTATAATGATATATTTTAACACAATTATCCCAAAACCACTCCTAATTCGTATGTTATCCAGTATTGTTGTATAAACACTATATAACTCGGTTGTGGAACTCAGTCTTGCCTTCATCTACTTGATCCAAATATCTAATTGATTAGTTATTCGGTGAAAGAAGCCTCTCGTTAAACCTTCAATTAAATATATTAATGAGCGGCGTTAATGAATTTACACAGCCTCTTGTACATTTTTCAAAAATATATCAACGAACGTGAACATTTTTCTAATTACTGTCATATCAAAAAGTCAGACTAATTAAATGACAATGTTACGTTGATAATATAATATTTTAATTAGCATCCAATAATTTCGTGAAGTTTCATTTCTCCGAGTGACTTTGATAACTCTTTGTTCGAATTTCATTCGTGAAACAAATAGTTATCGGGTCGTTTACTTCCAATCGATTACTGAAATATCGGTGGGGGTGTGCATTCGGAATGATCAATAAGTTTTGATTAATGTCGATACAATTAATTGGTACAAGTATATTATCTCCTCATAGTCTTCTTTCAATATGGTAGCGATTTTGCGTAGAAAAATGTCCTTATAAAGTGAAAACTTCGAGTTCACATCTTTCCCACCCAAAATCCTTTTAAAGAATGCTTGATCGATAACTAGAAATTAAAGATTTGTTGTATCTACCTGTTTCGCAGCACCCGACAGTAACAATGGTCCTTGTGAGTATAAAACAAAAAAAAAAGAACTAGTACTATCGGCCTGCTATTATGTCGCTGTTGTTCTGCACTCCGCTCTGCTGCATCCTTGCTGTTTACTTTAGCTATGCACTCCTGCAATGGAATGTCCTGGTGCAAAAAAGAAATGTTATTACAATAGACCTCTTGCCTTTGAGTCTCTATCAAGCGTTATTCATTTTTGCGGACAAAAAATTGTACACGATATTCAGTCTGCATTTTTTTTAACCACGTGGATACTTGCTTGATTTTCATAATTTTTTTTTTTTTGTTTTCACTGCAATACGTATCTCGTGGTATACATTTCATACGCATGCACGTAATGGATAAAACTTTTACATTCACGTGTCTTGTAATTCATTTGGATAATCATAATTTTCATTATGATCATTGTCTCTTGGTCATAGCTTAATTTTTGCGAAATCTCTCAAAAACAAAACACGCTTGAGTTGTTTATCACATAGATTTAAGTGCACTTTGAAATGCTGCTTGTTCAACGAATTATTGCATGAAATGGACGCATTCTATCCTTCTCTCTTCCGTAATATTAATAATTCGTTATGGTGACACGTGGTATGCTGCAAGTAAACAACTGCATTAGATGCATCTTCACCTCACGCACTTCACACCCCCCGACTCAGAATTTCTATTCGACACGAACTAACAGGAATCACGAAGCCCACGTTGTAATTAGCAAATTGAGGAAGCTTATTTAGTCAAAAAAAGAATAATAATAAAAAAACGTATCACATTGACGGCAGTACACGGCATCATAAAAAAAAAAGTCGAAGTTGCTCGCAGCACAATTTGCAACGAAATCAAATTCACTTTTAATATCGAAATTCAACCATTTGCCCGAATTTTCGTCGCGACGCATTGGCTTTGTCGCGTGTGCATGTTGCATCCTGGCTGTTTGCCTAAAATGTGATACAAATGAATTTAGCAAATGAAACGTCAGTCGTAGAGGTTTGCGTCAATGTTAGCGTGACGAAAAGTAATTAGTAATTAATTGAATTTGATTAAGAGTACGTCACATGATTATTATCGATAAATATGTAACGATCTGCCATGTTATATTTTGATAAAAAATTTAATTTACGGTTCTGACAAACTCCTGGCACCCATATTATAATGCATATAGTATACATACTCATTATATATCCGTGACGTTGTTTGTACATAAATAGGTATATTACATGGCTGCATTCATTAGTGTCTTCTAGGTAACTACGAATCTTGAGGTCTACAAGATACTAAATCTTTCGTATAGAATTATTACCCTGGTTGAAAAAATCATATTGTTACATTAAAAAATGAGGACCTTCAGATTCGTAGATACTCGGTTAGATAGTGCTTTCGGGTCCTACAACCTTCTCTTCAATAAATTAGGTGTAATCTATGTGGTGGATGAGCTGGATTATGAACAAAAGAGGCAATACGAATTGACGGTGCGCGCTACGGACAGCGTTTCCGGTGTATACGCTGAGGTCCTAGTCAGCATCCTGGTCCTGGACGTGAACGACTGTCCACCAGAGTTCAGTCAAGATTCCTATAACATATCAGTGTCGGAAGCGGCGCCATTCGGAACATCCATCCTCAAAGTCAGTTCCAGAGATAACGATACAGGTAAGTTGAGTATAAAAATAAATAAAATTATTTATGCAAGGCTGAAAATTAACTGTCTAATTTTTATGATTGTATTTTTATTAGGAATCAATCAGAAGGTTCGATACGCAATACAGAACGATACGCACAACAGCAATGATCTATTTCACATAGATCCTGAAGAGGGTGTAATATATTTGAAAAGATCGCTGGATCACGAAGCCTACGATTCTCATCACTTCACTGTGATCGCTATGGATCGTGGTGTACCAAGTCTATCAAGCACTGCTCACGTTTGGGTATCAGTCATCGACATGAATGACAATCCACCGAAATTTGAACAACCCTCCTATACATGTTCCTTGTCAGAACACGCGGAACGTGGTCAATTCGTGACGGTTGTGACGGCCAGTGATCCGGATTACGTTGACGAGAAGTTGACGTATACAATAGTGGGTGGTAACGATCAGCAAACCTACAACATAGATCAGTCAACTGGAATTATATCGTTGATCAATATGCAAAATTTTGGAGATCAAAAACTGACGATGCTAAACGTATCCGTGACTGATGGAGTATATACAAGTTTTGCCAGGGTCAAGATCGAGATTCTTCCTGCTAATCGGCACAATCCTAAATTTCCTAATCCACTGCTTGAGGTGACCGTTTTGGAAAATCAGCTACCAGGACGACTGGTAACCAGTGTCGTTGCTGTCGATGAAGATTTTGGTGATTATGGAACAGTTATATATTCCATACCTTCTGATCTGATGAGGGAGACCTTTGACATCAATAGATTGACCGGTGAGATCGTCACGAGGAAAAAACTTGATCGCGAACAACAGAAACTATATGAGATACCGGTTATGGCTACTGATGGTGGTGGTAAATCTGGATTTGTTACGATAAGAGTAAAAGTTGGCGATGAGAATGATAACACCCCAGTCTTCCTCCTGAGGGAGTACAAAGCTACGATCTATGGGAATCTGTCGCTCAATACTGTCTTTATGAAGGTCAAAGCTCAGGATGCCGATGAAGATGATGCTGCTAGGATTGAATATTCCATATACGAACCACGCAATTCTGAAGCTAAGGAATTGTTCGATATCAATCCTGAAACCGGTGCTCTATTCCTCCAGAAAAGTGCTCAACTTTGGGGTAATTCATTTTCACCAGAAGTATCTAAATCATTGTTGTACACTAGACGCTGATAATTAACGATTCGATATTTCTTTGCAGAGAATCAACTATTCCAACTGTTCATTCGTGCTGAAGATAAGAGTCCTGTACCGCATCATTCCGACGTACCTCTCAGTGTCTATATAATGGGCCCGCAGAACGTTCCTCCACTTTTTGAAAGGAAAGAAGATAAGTTCTTTATATCTGAAGCTTCGCCAGTTGGTACTCCTATCACACGACTGAAAACAGTTACCAATAGTAGTGTAACGTATCGTATAATATCCGGCAGCGAAGATTCTCCACCATTCCTCATAGATTCTCACGGTCAGATAACTTTAGCTGAACCTCTCGATCGTGAACTCAAAGACAATCATTTGATTGGGGTTTTAGCAGAGACAGACTCAAGTCCTCCATTAACAGCACTGGCTGAAATATCATTGCAAGTGCTAGATGAGAATGATCATCCGCCGAAATTCGAGAGCAATCCATACATGATTAATTTGGCAGAGAATATCGATGAGGGTAGTTCAATATTAAAAGTGATCGCTCATGACAATGATCTGGGTAGTAATGGCGAAGTGCGGTATTCATTTGGTTCAGACATTGGTGATCTCGCTAATGTATTCACTGTGGATGCGTACACTGGTTGGATTTCAACGTTGGTACAATTGGATAAAGAGAAGCGAGCCGAATATAAATTTCAAGTTGTCGCCACCGATAATGGCAACTCAAAACATTTTGCCAGAACGTCGGTTCACGTTAAGCTTAAAGACTATAACGATAATCCACCCGCATTTGTTGATGAACAGTACGACGCAATTGTCAACGAAGACGCATTACCTGGTACCGTGGTAGTGAAATTGATTACAATTGACAAGGATACCGATTTAAATACTCCGGTAGAGTTTTATATCACATCCGGAGATCCAAGATCACAGTTTCAGATCAGATCAACTGGTGAAGTCTATGTGTCTAAGAGTCTGGACCGTGAGACCACCGATCAGTATGAATTATTAGTCGTAGGCACTGATGGAAAATACGTATTCGATACTAAGGTCACTATCAAGGTACTAGATGTCAATGACAATCCGCCATATTGTCTAAGGTACCGTTACAGAGAGATATTATCAGAAGGTTCACATCCTGGAACGTACGTCCTGACTGTTCTAGCCACTGACTATGATGACGAACCCAATGCCAAACTTCGATTTTATTTGACCGGTGATAACAATGATAAATTCTCTCTTGACAAAGAGACAGGAATACTCAAGACAATTGGTCAACTGGACAGAGAGACTCAAGCCAAGTACTCACTGACTGCTCACGTTCAAGACAGGGATAAACCCAGTTGGGAATGTTCATCGCAATTGGAAATTCTAGTATCTGATCTGAACGATAATGCACCAAAGTTCACGATGCAATCGTACAGTGCAACATTACCCGAGGATGCGGAAGTTGGAACTCTGGTTACCAAAGTACACGCTACGGATAACGACATTGGTATCAACCGGAAGGTTAAGTACGAGTTCATCGATTCCGCTGACGGTCACTTCCTGATTGCACCTGACAGTGGAATCGTCACGCTGGCTAAACCATTAGATCGTGAAACTAAAGCCATGTACAACGTTACTATCCAAGCCCTGGATCAGGGTACCCCTCAACTGTTCAGTGTCGCATCCCTCATAGTGAATGTTCAAGACATAAACGATAATCCACCAGAGTTTGCCTCTAAATTCTACTTCGCAAGCATACCGGAAATCGACGCTATTGGAACGGAAGTCGCAAGAGTCCTAGCCACTTCAAAAGATACCGGTGTCAATGCTGATGTCTACTATTCCATTGTGGGCGGAAATGAGCATAAAAAGTTCCAAATTGATACCCAAACTGGTGCCATTACCATTGCTGAACAATTAGACTACGAACGTGCTCGTGATTATTTCTTGACGATTCAAGCGATTGATGGTGGTATACCACCTTTGAGCAATCATGCTACTGTCAATATTACTGTCACTGACAGTAATGACAATGCACCTATCTTCAGTGAAGTCTCTTATAGAGCCTCAATACGAGAGGATGCCAAAGTCGGGGAGAAAGTTACGCAGGTATATATTTTTTGACTGTTCAATTATCCTGGTGGTAAATTCTTTTTGAAACTAACGGGACATATTTATTATTTCAGGTATATGCAAACGATTTGGACAGAGAAGAAAATGGGAAGGTCTCGTACTACATTGAACGAGGTGACAGACAGAAGCAATTCTTAATCGATGAGAAGACTGGTGTGATAACTGTCATCGCATCTCTGGATCGAGAAACGGTATTATATAAATGCATACTTGTAGTAGCATATCGAATACTAGATTGCACGTAATACTTATATTCGCTTATATTTGATGAACCTTTGTTCGTGCAGATATCCAACTACGTGCTGGAGGTTCACGCCCGCGATAGTGGAATACCGATGCTCTCGAGCTTCGTAATGGTGAACATCGAGGTTCTTGACGCGAATGACAATCCGCCATTATTCTCACAACCGAATTACACAGCCGTAGTACAAGAAGACAAACCGCTCGGTCACGTTGTTCTACAATTTGTTGTCACCGATGCGGACACAGTACCAAACGCCGATCCATATACCTTCGACTTCCGTTCAGGAAACGAAGGCGACGCCTTCCGTTTGGAACAAGATGGCACCCTGCGCACAGCTACAAAGTTCAATAATAGAGTAAGGGACAAGTATATTCTGCACATCAGAGTCTTCGACAACGGAAGTCCTCCACTTTATTCCGATGCCTGGGTCGTCATCAAGGTCATCGAAGAATCCCAGTATCCTCCTGTCATCACCCCATTGGAGGTTATCGTCAACTCCTACCTGGATGAATATCCTGGCGGAGTCGTTGGCAGGATACACGCTACCGATCAGGATCAGTATGATACACTTCACTTTAGTCTTGTACCTTCGTCGCCAAACCCAAACACCGACCTATTCCAAATTGACAAGCTGGATGGCACCCTGGTAGCGCTACCAAGACTTGACGTAGGAGAGTATAGGGTGAACGTCAGTGTGACAGATGGAAAGTTCCATTCGTTTTCAATAGTGACAGTGAACGTGGATCTAGTTTCTGACAAGATGCTAGAGAACTCAGTGATAGTGAGATTCCGTGAAGTGAGTCCTGAGGATTTCATCTTGAGTCATCGCAAGGGCTTCATGAGAACTGTACGAAATGCAATGGACTGTCGTCTCAAAGACGTCATCCTGATCAGCGTACAAGCATCGTCGGATGAAGCTAATTTCATCAAGTCCCGTGCTGTTAGACAAGCTGTTCACAACGACCTGGACGTCCTCTTTGCCGTCAGAAAGCCACAGACTCTAGTATCTTCCACGGGTTTTCATTCATCTGAAAGCATCCGAGAGGCGTTGAATCAGCACATTGAGGAACTGGAAGAGTCAACGAAGCTCGTTGTCGAGGAGATTGTCAGGTTCAAGTGTAACAAAGGATATTGCGTTTATGGTGATTGTCACGACAAGATCATTTTAGATCCTAATCAGATAACGCCAATAGCTACTGATGTAATGAGTTACGTATCCCCACGTCATAAGCACAAGATGGAGTGTAGTTGCAAGGAAGGTTATGCCGGAAATCACTGCGAAATCGTGGTGAACGAATGTGCCAGGGATCCCTGTCCCTTGTTCAAGGTTTGTATTCCTGACTCGTCAGTTCAGGGATATTCTTGTCAATGTCCTGAAGGATTTGCCGGTCAGACCTGTGACATAGACATATCGAAGTGTCACGACGAGTCCTGTTACATACCCAGAAATCCGATATCCTTCAGCGGCAAGAGCTACGCTCGTTACAGAATTGACAAGGCCCTCATCAGACAGACTATAGAAGATCGTTTAAGTCTATCCCTCAGGATCAGGACAATGCAACCCACAGGGAATCTCATGTACGCTGCTGGAAAGGTCGACTACAATATCCTAGAGATAGTAAACGGTGTAGTACAGTACAGATTCGATCTTGGAAGTGGCGAAGGTCTTGTCAGAGTCAGCAGCGTCTATGTCAGTGATGGACAATGGCATGAGATTCAACTTGAACGCGAAAGTAACAGCGCCCGGGTAACTGTTGATGGAAAACACGTAGCCCACGGTTCAGCCCCAGGTGTGAACGACATCCTGAACCTGCAAGCTGATGACTTTTACCTGGGTGCTGAAGTCAGGCAACATCCATCTGTCCTCGGATTTGAGGATATTCAACGTGGTTTCATTGGATGCATGGACGACGTCAGAGTAGCCAAGGTATCAGTACCACTACACATGAGTGGTGCTAATAGCGTTGCAGTCCTCAAGCGTTTCACTAATGTCGAATTCAGCTGCGACACTGCCACAATTCTTGTGCCACCTGGTATATGCGGTTCCCAACCTTGTCAAAATGGTGGCACCTGCAAGGATTCAGGTGGTGACAGTTACGAGTGCCAATGCCATGAGAGGTTCACGGGACTGGCTTGTGAGCTAGATACTGATCCGTGTGCGTCATCACCCTGTCTATATGGTGGCAGGTGCAAGATTGTTCCAGGAGGTGGTGATTACACCTGTGAATGTGTCGGTCCTAGTCTCAGTGGTAAACGTTGTCAATTTGGACGTTACTGCAGTCCGAATCCATGTATACACGGCGGAGTCTGCGAAGAGGGTAACAATGGACCAATATGCAAGTGTCAGGGTTTTACGGGGGAGTGGTGCGAGATTGACGTTAATGAGTGCGACACTAATCCCTGCACCAACGGCGGTACATGCATCAATGAAATAGGCACCTACAGGTGCATCTGCCCACCTAATATGACTGGATTGAATTGCGGAAATCCCGCATTCTCCACTCCAATAATATCAAGCCACTTCAACATCACTTGGGAACAACTGATGTGGATCGGCATAGCAGCCATTGTCAACCTCTTCCTCATCATCATCTTCGTGGCATACCGACGCATACGCATGAAGAGAATCAGGGCACGCGCCAACAACATCAACAATGAGACCAGGAAGCAGATTGTTCTCAACTCAGCACGATCACACGAACACGAGTTCAAGCGTAGTTCGAAATTAAGCAACTTGGAAGTGATACAGGTAATTCTACAGTACATTTAAAATAATTCAAAGTAAGATTGTTGATTTTTAATTTATTTGTGTTTCTCTATTTTTTATTGTCCTTCCTTTTTTTTTTTCTTCAAAGCATGTTATTATCTCTGACTATATAAGAAGGATCTACAATACCAGTAGATTCTTTGAGTAATTCTAGGTTTTTGTCGCATTTGTCCCTTTTTTTTTGCAAATGGCTGATTGTTTTCTAAACAGTAAATATTTATTCTTCATTGGCAAGGTGTGTTTTTTTGAGTTTTAAGGTTTTCGTGTGATCTTTTCTTTTTCAGAGAGAACCTCCCCAATGTCCTCCCCGTCCCGCGTCCTATACCCCAAGTTCTAACAACGAGTCAGCCTCGTACAGTAATTCTGCGGCCGTGGCACTAAATAACCTCGATACACTGCGCAGCTATGGAAGTGCTGGCGACGAATTGGAGAACTTCCCGCCAGATTATCTGCGCAATCTCAATCGAAGTACCCCCATACCACCTCCCACCTTAACACTTGCTAATCCAGTCGGTGGAAATGCTACTGGCAGTGACACGGACAGTCTTCACAAGCCTACGTGGCAGGAACAAATGCAGCTGGCGTCATTTATCACGGATACCACAAAAATAAAAAATGGTAAGTACTCTGCTAGCCGCTTCTTTTATTTTTATTTAATTTGCTTGCCGCATGACGAATCCTTATTGTTGTTTCTATAAATTGCTTGTCTTATCATTCCTAATTTCTATTCCATTCCTCGCGTACATACTGTCAACTTCGTATGTCTATTTACGGTACATATGTATTATCCTGTGTACATATCATTGCAACTGGAGTGTGCCACATTAACAAACGGTGTGATTGCGTGTTTTACTAACAGACCTGAAACGAGCGAGTCCAGTGGTACCGGAGCTGACCACTGGAGGATTACTATTAAATACACGACGGGGACCTCATGCTGGTGGTACCTCCATTGCTTCTTTATCATCCATCGAGGATGATCCTCGCATCGTTGGCGGTAAGTTTAATGAATTAATTAATAGTACATATAAGTGACATATGAAACTGGAAGCACTGATTACATCTGATATGTGAATGATGTCTGATCGCTTTGGCTCTCCTTGTATGTCTCTTCTTATCTATTGGGATCCTTTTGTTATTTTTATTTTCTTATTCCAATTTATTCTTCTCTTTCGTCCTATGCTCTGTATCCATTTGCTTTTTCTTATAATTCACGCAATTACTATATGCAACGCGGCACTGTAGTTGTCGCATGTAGTATTTCTAAATACAGCTGTTGTCTGCAATGCTTTTAGGGTATCACTGGGACTGTTCAGACTGGGTCAGGCCAAGTCAGAACCCCTTACCCAACATCACGGAGGTTCCTGGCAGCGAAGTTCCCGACTCATCCAGCTTCCACAGCAATGAGAGCAACGAGTCCAACACTCATCAGCTATCATCAAGTATGTTAATCTTCTTGCTTTTGCGTGAACTTGTTGAGTTTTGTATTCTGAAGCACTTGCACTGAAACATAGATTTCCTTTAGATAAGTACTGACAAATTTTATTTATATACTTTACATACAATTATTGAATTGTCTTTTTTTTTAAATAAAATGCTCAAAAATTAAGTTTGCTTGAGATCCAAAGCTTTACTCTTCCATTGACAATACCATTGGTATAATTAATTTTTATAACTAATATTAATCAGATCAGATTGTTTTAAGTGTAAAATGTTATTTCACAGTGCACGGTCCAATAGACCCAACCCGAGATATAGAGACCCTAAACGAGGACCAAGAATCCGAATACGTGGGCGATTCGGAGTGCGGAACGGAATTCTCAGAGCACTATCATCACTGTGCGGAAACGCAGCGGCTCAATCCGTTGGATAGCGGCGGTGAGGGCGAGTACAAGTACAAGGACTCGGATAGTTATCTACGGCATCCAAACTCTTACCTGCCGCATTACAATATCCACACGGACACGGAGAACGAGACAAATCCGCTTAACGGACACCTGAGTACCTTGGAATCAGATGAAGAAGAAGAAGACGTAGTGCCTTATGGTTTTCCAAGTAGTAGGCGCAACCGATGCCACAAAGGCGACGACGTCGATGAGATCGGCTCTGTTATTACCACCCTTGAGGAAAGAAATTCTCTATTGGGCGGCGGTACCAGCAACAGTGACCTCTCGACCAATCTCTGCGAGATCGACGACTCCGAATACGAGATCAACGAGCAGAAGAGCAACAATGGACGAATGTGGCTCTCCGGAAACGGCATCACGCAGACCTCAGTGTGACGAATGGTCGGAAGCGCCAATAATGTGAACGTACTAAAAGTGATCGTGTTTGTGCTCCCCGGACGAGTGAATGTTGATAAGAAGTATGCAATTTTGTACATAGATATATATAATTGAATATTCCCACGAATAATATGTAGGTAATGGCAGTCTGCACAGGCAGCTAATGTTTAAGGGACTGACGTTAATGATAATACGATTACTAGGATAATTTGTAAAGCTAGAACTTCGTGTAACGACTTGTCAACGGTGTACAAATATTTCTACGGTATACCGCGTCACGATTTTACTACCGGAATATCCAGTAACAAGTCGAACGAATGCAAAGAAATATAAGTAAAGCGACGTACGGGAGAGAAGATCCTCTTAGCTAACGACGCGTACTTAATCAACCAGATACTAGCAGGGGTTCGCGTCCCTGTCATATTTACTTATCTTTTTGTTGCGTACGTCATACGGAGAGGACTCTCATTCCTATTTAGCTCTCACTTTTTTCTTACTTTCCAAAACGCAATTATTTCCATTATATAATATTGTCCAAGGGCGAGCTTGGTTTTTGCCTTCGCTTTCATTCTCAATCGAATTGCCATTACGCATCGTGGACCATGCATATACTCCCAATAATTTCATTATAATTATTATTAATTATCTATTACTATACTGTTTTAGAAGGAATTCGCGGAGTATTTAAAAGATTTTGGCACGAAAGCATTCTCAGCTATGATTTTGAAAATAGATTACGAAACAAAGAAGTGAAACAGAGGGTAAGACGACTTAGTTTTCTCAATGGGCTTAAGGGAATGAAGAAAGAAAAAGAAATGAAAGGAATAGCAGGATGATTCGAATAGAATGGAATCATGATCACGTCGATAGACCAATGACTATTATTTAATAATATATTATTTAAGCATAAATGTTATTCTACAACTATATTTCCATCGTAAGAGCATACACATAGGTATGTTTATGTATTTTTACTAATGACTAATTGATGATTATTTTGGCTACATGTAAAGCGAACCGATGAACTACTTAATGACGATTGATGTGTAACAAGTACGAAGAGAGGAAGAGACACAAACGTGTAGCTTAGCTAAGTAAAGGACGATAAAATTGAAGCTAGCGGCAATAGACGAGTCATTCCTTGATGAGTCACGAGAAGACGAGGAACACAATGATGATGATTAAGAAGAAGAAGAAAAATAAGAAAGAGGAAAAACGTGGGCGGCCAACGGAGTCCGTAAAGCGAGCTCTACGTTCCGTAATAAGCACAAGTTATAAATAGATAAAGAAAATATAAAATATTTTTACTGTGATGATAATAATGTTTATACGATGACGATGATGTACTACGACTACTTGTACTATAATAATCGCAATGTTAATTATCTGACATTTTGTATGAGAAGAACAATCTATCGGAAAAATCGTGAAAGGCTCACATTGTTCCTCGACATGTAACTATCGTTGTCAATGATTCCATCATCATTATCATTAATACATTCATCTTATCAATCATTTTCACTTTCGTTCTCCCGTCGATCATCGAGTCAGTCAGTTTTGTACAGTGCAACCGAACACACGGTGCTAATTAATACATATTCGACATTAAATATTATATTGATTGTTCATCGATAAAGCTGCCGGTGATAATGCGAACTACTCTATAATAATTGTATACACTGTTATCATTTGTATGATTTTGAAAAACGAGCATGTTTTCCGTCATTATTCTTATTATACTTTAATTACAATTCTTTGGTATAACTGAACGGCGATAGAACAAAGGAAAATGATAGTTAATTGATTTAATTGAAACTGCCAATAACCCAATGCCATATATGTAAAGCAATGCGTTTCACCGTTATGCTAACTTGTAAGTGTTGTGATTTGGGATCACTTTTCGACTATCAGAATCGAGATTCTGGGAGTCGAGAGATTTGGGATTCGTTCACGGG
>JARPRG010000294.1:6517-29789 GCA_031001745.1 Hartigia nigra
GTTTTTGTTACAGGACTTCACAGCATTCCTGTACTTGGCGAGTTTTTTTACACGAAAGTGTTTTTGTGCGGATACTATATAGTACAATTGATTTTGCAGGGTAAAAATATGCGCGTCGTCGTGCCGCCTCGTGAAAGCTTTAAGAATCCTTATTGAAAATGCTGAGAGAGCTCAGGTCGTCTGAACCTAATGAAGTAGCCCGCCGTATGAATTCTTAAGGGAGAAGTGTAGATAAATTATGAAGAAAATAAAAAAGAAAGAAAAAAGAGACAAGAGAGAGAGAAACCATCCTCAAGATTGACAAAAGAGCAAGCAGAATGTATTACCCGTTCATAGTGGCTGGATGGCTAAGCACGTATGCAGATCATAATCAATCCATTGCCTAATTAGGTTCCAGTAATTAAACGAGAACCTGCTCTATCTCAGTATCGTTCGAGTTTCCGTCTCGAGAAGCGAATTTACATTTCTGCCTGCACAGTAGCTGAGCTGGTATATCCTTGCCTATAGATATTCTAGGAGAAGACGCTTGGCGGAGCCTTGACCGAGCTGTGAATTTCAGGGTCAGCCTGCTGCACTTATATAGTTTTGTATACTTCAATTATGTATATTTATACACGGCATAAGTGGATATAACTAATGGTGCCAGAAAAGCAACGGCGATATCTCATGCTGTCCCAGGACGATATTTCATTCTGGAAACATTCTTTAAGTCACCTGTGCCTCGTAAGGGTGTTACCTGCTTGTACGCTCCTTGCCTACTTGTGTGCTCACCATTAGCAGAACGCAGCTAATGAACGCAGCCTGTTCCATTGCCTTTATTTACACTGTTGAAAAAAAAAGAGTATTGGCTATGTGGATATGCGAAATTGGCACGGAGGTTAAAGAAAGAGATGCGAGTGACGTATAACGTTGGAGAGTATAACACTCTGTACGATTAACACGAATAAGAAAAATGCGACGTATAGGTCTATATTTAGATTTAGTGTGATCGATAAAGGAGATTAAAGTAATTAAAAGATAATACCAGATTATAATAATTACAAAGAAAACATGATCATTGAGAGTAGGAATTGTAAAACAGGCAAGGTACGATACTTACTTAATTTGCCAAGAAGTACGTCTGTCCTTCTCTCGTGCACGTGAACGGGCATAGGTCGGTCTCTCTCGCACTCGCGGCAAGTATAGGAAACTGGTAAAATCTTGTGTGTGAAAAGGGGCTTTTTATCAGGAAAGTTTGCCAATGAAATTCAGGGCCAAGATTGATCAAATAATTTATTAAACCTTTGCTCTTTAATGGTATATTACAATGTTACAAGACATCGAAGGTGTCCCGGGTCTGCCATGTTTGTGACAGACTACGTTGGTTGGTATCTGTGAAAAACACATTGCGGTACTAAGGGCAGAGGCGGCCATAACGTCGAACGAGATGCGTCATCGCGAATAAGAAATTTGCATCTCGATGATAATAATAAACGCAATCATCCCTTATGGATTGTCGTGTGCCAAATGGGATGCGTTTTTATTTTTTCAAATCATGCACAATTTTCTTTGAACGCCACCCGACGCACTCGCACGTCCTATTATATTGAACTCGTATCCTCCGTATATTTCATGTTTATTCTTTCTCTTTCTCCCATCCTCAACTCTTAATTATCCATCTCTCCGTCATTAATACCTGACCCTCTACGAAGCATACATAATGCCTAGACGTACATATATTTGTACCAAATACTGCTGAAAGTAACGCGTGACACTCTCGAGGAAGCCCGTGGTTTTCGAAAGCATGTTGAGGATGTGCGAGATTGACGCGCGAAGTTTGAAAATAACCTTCGACATTTTTAGAAACAAAGGACAGACAAAAAATCCAAGTATTGAGAAGAAGAAAAAAAAAAGGAGAGTGAAGCAGATAGGTTGACAGGAAGCAGTCGATCTTCCGTAAAATCATTTTTTTAGAGTTCAAAAATCATCATCCCCCCCCCCCCCCTCATCCCCTCTCACCCATCCAAAAAAGAGAAAATCAAACTTCAAACCCTCAGTAACGACTATAACGACCGCGACGATCTTGTCGCGTCAATGAAAGATCGTATTGCGCAATAATATACTGCGTCTGGGAACGACTGTGGCACTTATTTCTTTTTTTTTTTCTTTTTTCTCTTTCTCTCTCTCATCCCTGTATCGTCCCAATATTCTTTATCCTCTCTGCACTCAATAGATAATACCCATCCACAGAAGTATCACGTATTGCTCTGGACCGTATCTGTCGTACGTTCTCAGTGTGTATTTATAATATATATCTATATATATTTATTTATATTATTTATATACCTTTATCTTAATTCTCGTGTAGAAATAACTATCTCCCTTTTATCTCTTTCATCATCCACCCCCTCCCCCCTGCCCCTCTTTCACTCCACAACCCACTTCACGTCTTCTCTTTCCTCTTTATTGTATTTTGTATATTCTGTCATGGCGCTCTGCCGTGCGACTTGCTCTCAGCTTAAATCCCATCCCTAAGTCCTACCGTCCTTATTTCGCCTACGTTATCCCAGCGTCACGAAGGGATGCACCAAGATCATCTCCGTTGCACTCAAAAGTGCACTCTGTACGTACAATAAAAGATAAGGGCACATTTCATTAATATTTTCAACGTACATACTACGCGTTACGTCTTGCGCTTTTCTCTTTTTCTTCTTTTGTTTTCTTCTCTATGCTTGTCTATTGCTGCTCAAGCAAATAAGACGAGCATCGTCAGAGCCACGTGGCTAGAGCAGGATGTAGCTTCGGAATTAACGTTGCAATTATTGTTATTATCGTTATCATCATTATTGTTGTTTTTATTATTATTATTACCGGTGGAAAAAATTCGAGCGCCCCCGACGACGTTTCTTTACGTAAACGTCAGGACATTGAAAATCCCAGTATCTCCTATACAAGGTATATCTTCTAGGTAACGTAAAGTTTATGTACGTTGCGTACGGGATTACGTAATTAACGACGATGGTTTAACACTGAATCACAGTCATCGAGAGAAAATTTTTGCATGATTTCATTATCTTATAACGTCTAGTCGAGCAGTTTCCGGCGAAAAGCGCCGCGTCACGGTTTTTTTCTTTTTTTAACGTGAAAATTGAGAAAAAAAATGTGGAAATTATTTATACTGGGGTTGGAGTGGATTTCATGGATGGGCTAAAGGGGTGGAAGATGCCGTAGGAGGATGGAGGAGAGAAAGTATTTTGGAAATGAAGGAAAAACTTAATGAGATAGTCGGTATGGTAAAACTGTCGTGCGATCAATGAATTTTTTTTTTTCAAAGAGTCTTGTTCATTCCTCAAATTTGAAAAGGTGCGCTTGTTTACTGTTGTCATATCTTTTTTTGTTTCTTCTCTTTTGATTAAAGCGGACACGACGGTGCCTGTCGCGGTTCTCGCACGACCGAGCATATTTATGGTTCTAGTCTTAACGAATTAGATATATGGATACAGATGCAGATTTTCTTCTTCTTCGTGTTTCTTTAAGAGAGAGAAAATCCATCGACTATGTAAAATGAACGGAGGATATGCATTTTTGTGCAATGTTCCCATATTAACCGTTTTTTTTTTTTTCATATATATATATATTTTTTTTTTAAATTTTCTAGGTATATTCTTGTTTCCACTTCGTCGATGCCATTCGAGATCACGCGATCCCTATTCCTGTCTACGCGGATCCTAATATTCGTTCTTCTTGGGCCACACGTTACGAATTTTTGGTCGTATAGCCCGCAAGTCGCCTCCCTCTAAAAGTGTCTTCGTTCTTCTTGACAAATCTTTATCAAAAACTACATGTCCCACTTTTCTCTTATACGTTATAAAGGAATATAAAATTATTTATAAGGAAAACTCGCCTCCTGGTGAACGTCGGAATGTCGTGGCGCGTGTATCGTTTTTTTCGACAGACTACCTGGGACAGATGGGAATTTTGTTGTTGTTTGATTTTCATTCAGAATCACTAGTGACTTCGCTGGTGCTTAATGGAATGAGGAAAAGTAAAAGAAAAATAAAATTAAAAACCCATTGAATTTCCAAAGAACTTTAAAACCACAGACGAAATTTATAAAGTTATTACTGCGACTCTGTAAAAGTGGACGAGACACGTCAACGTCCACCAGGGAATCGAAATTCGCGCGATTCGTAATACTACCGCGATTCCATTATCGGATTTTTACCTAATTAAGTAGTAATGATAAATTAATAAATTAATTATAAAATATATTAAATCGCGATAAAAAGATTTTGAAAGCGAAAGAATCTTTTGGTATTTGGGATTTCTTCCGAACGTATTCCATATGTTCGTCTCTTGATTTTCATTTTTTTTTACTGCTTAAAATTCTTTTTCTTCACTCTTCGTCGTCTCGACTTTTTTTTTTACTCTCAAACAGTCTCTCGTTTTCATTCATAGGAATTCTGTCACTCATTCATTAATTAATTCATTTGCTCTTCATACTTTTCTCTCTCTCTCTCTCTCTCCCTCTCACACAGACATACATGATCGGAAATAACTTATAATTTACGTCCAATATATTAGATATTAAATAATAATAATAGCAATCATAATATAATAATAGAAATAATATAATCAATATATTAATTTTAAATAATATAATTTCTAACAAAACATCCCGCCACTCAACAATGTAAATGATAAAAATCAACGTTCTTCCCAACGTATGCGGAATTACATTCGTTCTACCGTCGGTTCTCAATGTACGTCAATAATTGAATTCATGATTTACGAATACCCCTGCGCGGGTTAAAAGTAGTCAAAATCGAAGATATACCGATTATTTAAATAGAAAAAAAAAAGATTGAAGAAAAATATAAACGTATCTACGATGTTGCCAATGTGACTTTACCGGCTTAACTAGGGCGGCTCGGTACGCAATATCTTCTACAATTACTTACAGAACTTATCACGTTCGCCAATTAATAATTACACAATTACCGGTAAGCACGTAGAGATGCAAAATATACAAAGTATTTTTTTTGTTTTGACACTGTCGCAAAGTCCTAGGGGATGAGTCTTGATGAACGAAACGATAGAGAAAGAACAAGAAAGAAAATGGCGATGACATAAAAGAAATTTAAAAAATCTTCACGATCACTGACACAGAACGTACCGTGAAACAGTTTGTTTGATGTTATTTTTTTGTTCTATCTTTTCATTCGGAGGCATCGCAAGGATTGCGAATAATTTCTCTTTAGCTTTCCGACACGGCCATTGAGATGGATCGCACAAATATGGAATGAGTCGCCTTCGGATACCGATTCAACGAGGATTAATATTGCCTGACTCGACAGCCCAAAGGAATCCTTGAGCACACGATACGAATTAATCGAGTGACAGATATCCTCCTATTTTTAATCAAATGACCATGGCGAGACTATGGTGTCTCTATGAATTAAAAAGAGAAAAAAAATTAGTCTTCTGTCATCTCGTACTACTGCGCCTCGATAATCCTATTTGAAACTGCTCGAAGGTTTCCATCCGCGATTAAGGTCATATCCTCACGTTGAGCGACAACGCACGCTCCTGTTCTCGCTTAGTGAAAAATATTCCCATTTTAAACGTGTAAACGCTATCTCGCAAAAAATATCGTTACTCTCTTTCTCACTCTCTTTTACGTTCTCTCTATAAAATTGTCAAATCCACTAAATTCGCTAGAAAAATCGTCTCTGCACGTAGTGGAAGCCGTGACGTTCGTCTCATGAGAATTTGTCGACGACGAGATGGAAACAGCGTGACGAAACTTAGATTTATTATTTAAGTCAGCTTTCCATCGACGCGATGAGAATCTGCACAGTTTTTCGCGTTACCGTGGCCATTTTTGTTCGTCATGTATTTATTATTACATCATTTCTTTAAAGTACTTTTTAGAAAATTACTATCTTTGGAAAAATTAGCGAGGCAAGAAATTCTCCTGCGGGTTGTATACAGACGAGACGACGATGGCGTCGGTTCGTATTAAGATTGCCGTCTCGACGCCGACGCATACTCCATTGTAACTTCTTAGACTTTGATACGGCGTCGCAGCCGATTCCTCGCGATTTCCGGCGACTTCGTAATTTCCGGTTTGTTTCTTCTTCTCTTGGGAAGCAACGCGAACATGCTTGCACTGATTATTATCAGGATGAATTTACATCCCAATGGAATGAATGTGGTCGCTTGTGTCTTGAGGTTTCGATGATGAAATCGCGACGAATCGTAGATTATTTCATGACGTCCATTTTATTCTCGCTCCCCTACCGACCGAAGAGAGACCTGCGCGCAGTTTAAACACGGTTCCGCAAAGTTTTGTGCATTTCCATTGGTTCCTATCTCGAAGTGTCTTAAAAGAAGTCGAGTCATCCAGGATTCTTGACGAGTTTTTTACCGCGATAATCGTACACACGACGACAGAAGAGTACCATGTCCGAAGGTACTGGAATTGGAGGTTGCCTATTCTCCCTGGGATAAATTTGATCACCACGTGGAACTATCAAGCCAGGACTTTCGAGGCCTTCCTCGATTCTTCGTAGATTTTTGCGATACCTGCAAACAAATAATACGTTATGAAAAACTGTTATTGTTCTTTTTAAAAATATCAGTAGGTATTATAATTACCGGCAGTACTCGTTGAAGGTCAAGATGTAACATTTGTCTTCTATACAAGCGACACTATTGGCATCTCTATGGCGAGAAGCAAAGACCTCATCCTCTGTGTCGTATTCTGTGCGTCCTTGTTCTGTGTGTTCCGGTCTGTAGTACCAGAGTAAGGAGAACATCATCTCACCTGAAGAGGAAGAAAACCAAAAAAAATTCAAGCTTCAGAGATTTAAAGACGAAGGAACGTATTTTTGTCTTTAGGTAAATGTCTTACCGTCGTCTGGATTTTCCCAGAGCGCAGCGATCTTAGCAACAAACGGTAAATCAGCCTTTCTTGGACCACTCTTGAGGAGCACGCAATCTCGAGGTCTTAAGACATCGCCACTCTCGTGCTTCATACTCGTGTAACATCGTCTGATGGCTGACTCCTCGTTCTGAAATTATTAAAAAATTTTCCCCCGTGAAGCTGATAAACTTTTTTTCTGTTTCTGATCTGACTCAGACTTCTATAAAGATAAAAGAGTACTCACCGTTAGATAAACCTTAGCCTCGTAGGACTCGCCTTCCCAGCTCCATCCGTTACTCCATTTGGGTTTCAAATATGGTTTCCTTATAAGTAACAGGTTCTCCTCGGCCAGTAAACTGTCCTCCGTTTTGCAGGATTTTTTACTCGTTTTCTTTGTACTCTTGCGCCTTTTCTTCACCAGGGTGGCCCTTCTAGATTCCTCGAATATCTCGGAGATCTTAGACTTTGAGACCTGATGCTCCTGTCTCTTGGAAGTATCCTTGAACTTAAGATCCTGAACTTTAGATTTCGAATCCAAAACCTTGGATTTGACCTCTAAAATTTTCGCTTTAACCTTAGTCTTAGATTTGGCATCCTGCGTCTTGCTCTTTGACTTGGCCTCGACCTTACTCTTCGGCTGACTGAACTTTGTCTCGTACTTAGGAAAGTTTAACTTTTCCGATACCGCCGCTTTAACCAGATCCATCTTTTTAGTGACTTTCTTAAACGTAGAGAGTAAATTGACGCTCTTCTTCTTTTTGTCAGTTCGCTCATCACTTTTCATCTTGCTATCCTTCCTCTGCGTCATTTGCAGACCTTGCTGTATCACGTTGTTAATGGTTTCCATAATGGAGGTTTCGCTCGCGGGATTCTTCAGGCAATTCGAGATACAATCAGAGACGACCGTCTGTTTTGAACTCTTAGGTTTCTTGGTTGGTGTCTCGCAAGGACTAGAACCCTCAGCCTTACGTTTCTGATTCGGAACCTCCTTCTTAGTCTGCTTCTTCTTAGTAGGTTCACACGGTTCACCAACGTGTTCTACAGCCTCTGCGAGAATTTCCGTAGAAATGTTCAGCCTCGAGTTTGGATCGTTACAATTTAAATCTCGCGTCGAACCCACTGATAATGTCCTTTTATTCACTTTTCGTTTCTTCCGATTATCCGATAAACTGTCCAAAGATAGTTTCCTCTTGGTCACCTTTTGACACCTAGGCTGTTCTTCTGGTACCAGTGTGGTGATGTCAGTGGTTTCCTTATCCTCAACAGTTTCCTGAACCGTAGACTCGTAATCCGGTTTTTTCCAGTTCTCATTTTCAATAAGGACGACGTCATTCATCTCCTCCTTGACATCAGGTTCAGTCTCGAGCTTGTCATCGATCATGAGAATTCCCGAGTCCTTGTCAATTTCTAATATCGCCATCTGTCCCTCCTTCATGCACTGTTCACACTTGATAATCTCGCACTTATATCCCGATTCGCATTTCACCTCACAATTTGCTGCACAAGGTATATTCTCCCCGACAGACTCCACGCTGCAGGACTCACACTTCACGTTATTATTCTCAAGTTTGAAATTACGAAGATTCGAGGTCGGGCACGTGGCCACAGTCAACTTATCATTCGGCGATAGAGTTTCCATTTTGACCTCACAAGTGGAAGTGCACGCATGTTTCTGACAATTACACTTCCTCAGCTTATCGTCCTGACAATTCTTCTCGTCCTGCCACACGAACAAAGGGTACCACCATTCAAATGGTCATTCGTAAGAGCCTTTAGACTATCCTCACCAAACCTTACCTTGGTCCTGCAGTCCGAATTCTGTGGATGAACATGCGGTCCACCAGGTAAGCTATGCGTAGGCGCTAGCGGAGGTTGGTTCTGATTGAGGTTGCGGTGAGTGTTGATTTGGACGCGATCCGTATCCCAGGCATTGGCACCATGTGGAGGAGCTAGCCCAGCTAGCCCCCTCGCTGGTGAGGGCGGCCCTACCAAAGCACTGGGTGGCAATGACAGACCGGGCCCTGATACCACTGGCGCTCCCTTACCATTACCAATAAGGGGCCCAGTATCCACGTTTTTTGGACATGACTGCATCGGGCATGGGCAACCTTGAAAAGCTGCATCTGCAATCAGGACCAGTGTCAGTATACCAGAATCAGCTTTCCAGAATCCTTATTTAGTCTTAAAGAAAGACGTTTAATCAGAATCAGGAGAAATGAAACTTACGGTCTACAAACGGTCTCCCCTGAGTGTGTAGATATGCTGGATTTGGAGGTGGCGGTGGCGGCGGTGGTGGATAACCACCGTAATACGGGGGTGGTGGATATTCTGCTGACGGAGGAGGTGGCTGATATTCCACGACTCCGGGACCACCGCCAGCAGCTCCTCCACCAGGTCCGCCTCCTCCGCCGGATTCCTGGTATCCATAGTACTGCCTAGGAAGGAACAGGGTTCTTTACTCGTACGATTCGCAGCTATTCTTACGTCCATCAAGCAATCAGAAAAGGTGTTCAGTAGCTTGGCTCTGTTTCTATCTTACCTTCTGTACGTCGGTGCGTACTTGTAGTACGGAGGTGGGTGCGGATGGGGATGGGAGTACGTCGGCGGATAGCACAGTTCCTGATACTGTGGAGGCGTGCCATAATATTGTGGACAATACGCTCTGTAGAAACCGCCATTACCTGAAACAACCATTTGCCTCAGTGAGTATTCTCCTTTAACTTAATAGCACGTAACGCCGCAAGAGCTTTTTCAAAACCTCTATACCTGAGCTACTGGTTCCTCCGGACGTCGTGGAAGTTGCAACTAGGTCGTCGGAACCTTCGGAATTTTGAGGCGGCGTCGGGGTTGGTTCAGGGGGCGGTCCTTTCACCGGGGGTAATGTAGGAGGATGCTGTATCAGTGGTCCAGCCGGCTGATAATACCCTGAAACAATAGGAAACAAAGAGTTGACTAAATGAACCAAAAACAAAGAAACAGAAAAAAAAGAGAAAACTATAAACAATCGGTGAATTACAAATTTCACAAGTACCGAAGTAACCGTTCACGTCACATAGTAAATAAGTAATAATGGTCTTCACGAAATTTCCTAAACATTCTAAGAAACCGTGGAAATATTACCAAAGGCAAATCAGCCCAAGAAATACGTATTATCAATTGATATCCAAAATAGTATAAAGCCCTATCTCTGTATCTGACAGGAACAAAGTCCCATCCGATTGGAGAGAAGCCCGGTCATTATCAAAACCATCAGTACCAGGACTAACAAAAAGGATCAAAACAAGACGAAACCATCAGCATCAATCCGCTTTTGAAATTCACCAAAAAAAAAAAACACTCACCCAATACAAAAAAAAAAAGAAAAACCCCCTAAAAACAATCTGAAACTCATGAAAAATAAATAAAAAATTTTATCCAGCCATTCACCCTCATCTATTTTACACGCATCACTCGAGAAGATTCCCGAATGCCGACGATGCAGTCAAGGACCTGACATCGACCAAAGGAACCCGTCTCAGGACGTAGAGCGTTAAGTAGTCAAAGCTAGAGCACGTAGTTAGTTCCTGTTTTCGGTCTGTGACCTGGTCAGGGGCCTCTTGGTGTTGGCATCAAGGCACTGACGTCACCAAGAGGTGAACGGACCGTTTTCGTCAGTCCTGTTTACGCTTCTCGCTGATACCTCAGCACGTTACAGAATGTAAATCCGTACGATTAACAAGAGTCCGTTTATGCAGAAAATCGCCTTTCAATCTCACAGTAGTACAATCTGCCTAGTATGCCTGCCATTGGCATCAGTCGCCAGGCATCATTGTACTCCAAGAAATATCTATACGTATCGCAGACCATAAGCAATAAGCTCAACAAGTCCCACCGTGTTAATACGCTAGTTATCCACTTTATCAAAGATCCATGAGGTTCGGATACATCACTACCTATATACACCATGCTCCGATTGAATCGCAGATCAATGATAAAGGCCTAACCAGGAAAGCGTATGGTGTATACCGATACGATACTCTCCCACAGTGCCAGAGAGGATACATTGACACCAGAGATTTGCCGTTACTAGGCCAGGCTATGTTCTGTTTCACCGTTCGGTTTGCCACCTCGCTGACTCGTTCCCGATACGCTAGCCAACTCCCAATTCTCGAGCAATATACGTATAGGGTACGTATTCACGTTAGCCATAGGCATCCCTGTTTAGTTTCACGACGTAGATAACTACGAAGCTGAATATTGATCGGCTCGAGACAATTATCAGTAGGAGGCACATGGTATAGGATTTTTTTTCTAAATCCCAGCTAGTACCATTTCAGTGCATACGCACTGTGAATTAAATTGAATTTATTTGCTCCGTGACACACATACGTATCCTTGTACGGAAAATGACTCGCGTTCTCACGATCTTTGGGAAATTGGTGCGTATGCATCCAGCAGGAGGATTACAGGGTACGGACAAATCTCACCGATTAAGGTTACTTGGCTGCTGGCTGGCTGGTTCGTTGGTAGGATTGGCTGGCTGACGCCAATGGTGCAAAGCGGGTCGGCTATATTATTCTTACTGCTCGTACTCTGCCGTATTGCGGTTCTATAGTGTACTCTGTTGAGCGAGAGAAGAGAGATGGAAAGAGTGAGACAGTCTATCTCCTTGGCTCTCGGTACGCGTTCGACCTTCTCCACCCGAAAGTAGCCATTACACCCTGCTCTGAGGCTAATTGCTATCATTCTTTTTAAAGCATTCCGAGCCTCGTTAAAGGAAGCATCGAGAAACTGAAGATTCCAATCACAGACTCGAACCATCTTACCTACTTTACCGATCGAATAACAATCGGTATTTTACTACGCTGCGAGTGCAATGGGATAAGAGTTGATTTCAAATGGCTTTTCTATGTCGTTATAGGATTTCTTAAAAGCGATAAGGAAGATGCTGGAAGGTACATGGAGAATTGAAAATCTTACAGGTTATCGACGCTCGAGATGTACAGTGAACATTTATGGTACGTGAGAACGATTTAATTGGACTGCGATTACCTCAATGAAAAAAATACCAAGCGTGTTAATTGCATGGCGGAAAATTCATTCGGACGGGAAACGTAACGCGAAAACAAAATGATTTTCGATGCGCCACGACGCTTTCGGCGTCTCGAGTCAGCGCGCTCTCGAACGATAAACAGGGATTTAAGATGGCTTTCCGGAAGGAGGAATTGGAGCTTGGATGACGATCCTTTTTTTTCTGTCATTCTCCTCACCCCTGGAAAAGCTGTCCACAAGGAGAAGAGACAGTGCGTGTTCAAAAGCTAGGACTAAAAATACTAATTCTATTCCGGGCTACGGGCGGAAGGTCAAGGCGTGCTAGAAACGACTTGTACACGCCCAAGGAAATGTCTGTCTCTCCTGTCGTGAGAAATATCCTCGAATCCTTGTAACCCCGTCCGCCATACTTCTACGCTCTCGAGCGATCCGGCGCTACTTGGTGACAGCGGATTATTTTCCAACAGCCATAAGACAATTGTCAAGGACGCCGACATACGAAATTTACGATCAGTACATATGCGACTTATTCGTAATATATTATTAGGGATCCAAAAAAGCTGCAAAATTTTCAATAGACACTTTCTTCCGTTGCCAGGGACGATTACGATTTGTGTAACCAGATCGAGAAGAAAGGACGGAGAGTGGGTGGGTTAATCATGACGGGTACGCCTGGCACCCCAATATGTCCGTACCTGGACTTTTCAAGAGTGTCCCAGGAGTGCGCGGCTATGCTCCGCAAGCCTCGCTACTTTCTCCAGTGAAATGCCAACAGGTTAGGTGCTACGTGAGAGATTACCGTATGTACACAGAGAAGTTCCTCCGCGTCCCAGTAATCTGGCCGCGCTTCTGCTCCGCGTACAACGCGTCTAATTAAGTCGTATACGATTAATATCGCCTGCAGGCCTACTTAAGAGAGATTACAAAAATTTCCCTCCTCTGAAATATATATAATAATATAAAAGAAAAGAAGATATGAGAAAAAAAAGTTCTCAGCGAGTATACTATCACTACGCATCGTATATAACGGATTACAATAATCGCATAGCGATAAGAGATATCAAGAGCCAAAAGAATGATGGCGGGATTCACGTCAAAAATTAGCCTGATAATCATCAGGTACCGTTCAATCCATAGATAAGATCCACAACAAAGCTCATCTAAGTTCATAATAAACCACGTATCCTACAACCCTGCTGAAAAAAGTCTTCAGGACTAAAATCCTAGATGAAGAGTCGCAAGGGACGTTTAATACAAAATTTAACGAGGATAATTCCTGGATACACAACAAAATGTCAAGGAATCGATAAAAGAGGATCAAGAAAAAAATCCCCGAGAACTCTTCGAAGCCTAAAAGGCAAATCGCCGTATCAGCTGCGTGAATTGAAGCTCAGCTATGAAATTCAAGTAATCTCAATGCTAGAGGCGAGAAGAATCTTCAAGGTTCCTTTTGCCAAACACGCACGTATCACTGACAGCCAGTGCTGACGACCTTCTAATCTGAGGACAACCATAACGCAGTTCTTTATTCAGGAGCGATCGAGCGTATACACTGTACTGTATCCAGTGTGTATTACCGGTTCTGATACTTACGGGTTAGGAATTCGAATGATCTAAGAGGGAAATAGCACAGGGTGGTAACGCGTGGAAAGGCATTCCTCTTAATAAGTACAAAGTATTCAGAATTCTAAGTATTAAGGCTACCTAGGCATATAATCGATCAGTAAGTCAATTAGTCAGTCACTAAGACCACAAGTAGTCATGAAAGCTAACCTAAACCAGTCGATAATTCGAGCTTCTTTTAACAGTCAAGGATCGACCTGGTCTCGGTCCAATCAACGTGCCGTGGCAGTAAATCGTGCATTAAGCGTCGCTGCAGCTCACGGTCCTACTTCAGCCAGGGAGGTAATTATGCTCGTCAGGGTGGAATCGCAAAGCGCGCAACGTGCGCCAAATCGCCTTCACCGGTCCCCGCTACTTCTTTCTTGTATCAAGTCCTGGAGAAAAACTGGATTCCCGTGAAACATTCCCGGATTAGGCGCGAGGAGTAACGAGGAAAGAACAAAAGCCGTACCGAAACATGGAGATATATATATATATATATATATATATATATATATTTATACATGGCCGATACAGAGTAAAAGGAACTTTTTTACATTGTACGTTCGAGGAACTCTTCATGGCAGGATTCTTCTTTCGTATAACTATATATATATACAAACAACTTACCAGCAGGACTTGCCGCTATCAACAGTGAGGATTCGCCTGAGTTTTAAAGGACATAAAATACCGTAGCGATAGGACCTTAATACACGGGGGGGCCGTGTTTCCAGCGACGTCGCGACGTGAAAGTCGGCGCCGGAAATCGCGGTCGGGCACTTTCTTTTGGCGTTACAATTGGCGGTATATCCGTATATCCGAACGATCGCAAGCTATCGTAACAAGGAGATAACAATATAATTTTCTCTTGTGGAAAGACCGTGAGACAGAGACAGAGAGAGGGAGAAGAACAATTGAATACTAAGATAACGTCGATCAACGATAAGCATACGAGTTATCAGGATCGTAAGTTTATCAGTGTCTTTTATCCGAGTAAGTGGCGAGGATATAAATAAGCGTAGGTCGTGAAGGTCGGACCTTCGACGTATCAAAGTCGACGACCATGGCCGCGAATCGGTTGGTCGCAAAATCGATTTATACTATGTGCGATATCGTCAACCTCGGATTGACCTTATCCATTAATAAAGGACACTGTCGGCAGCAGAAGACGAAGAAGACGAGGAAACGTCGTACGGCCGAGCGAGTAAAACTGTAAATCGAGCCGTTAAGCGTCGCGAAAACCGTAAAGGTAGCGTTTACACGGGCGAGCGGATCGCCAAGCGGTTAACAGAACCGGCAGCAAAAGCATAGTTAGTGCAATATATATGTATATATATACAGATATACACCTCTTACGTAGGATAGGTATAACGTGCGCATGACAGTGCATGTGGATGAAGCTTTATACGGTACATGTAAGTGAGCAGCGTGAGACACAAGGAAGGTAAGAGACTAGTGAATGTTTAGGGAGAATATTTTTTTTGCAAATTATTAACGCCTGAAAATGACTAACCCATTTGTAGGTTATGACGATAGTCGATGGATATGACGATTGAGTGTTCTGTTAAGGAGCTGAAAAATGGACTTTCCTTGATATACATAGGAAAATCCAATTTCTTGATTTCTCATTTACCTCTCAGCAAGTAGGCAGCGAGCATCATGTCCTTCAGCTGTGGCAGATAGAGGCCGTTTAACAAGCCGTGATTTAGGTAGTTCATGTTCGGATTGACGTTGTAGTTCAGCCCGGGATTAAGGTGGTTCAGCTGGTGCAGGTTGGTCAGGTGACAGGGGTGACTCAGTCCATGGTTGAGAACCTGATTCTCGCCCAGCAACTCACAGATTTTGCACCGGTTCTTCGTCATTTTTTTTTTATTAAGCTCAGGATCGACTCTAGGAGCCCTTTGATTTATATCGATTATCGAACACGTCTCACTGACCACTGAGATGCTTCTGTTAATACGTTCAGGATTATGGCGATGCTCGTTAACGTCGTGAAACGAACGAGTGAGTCGCGGCACCATTTACATGTCTCTGGCGTTTTCTATTTGAGGAGGATTAATAATCAATCTATGGGTGTTGTCGTAAGGCGGTTTTCACAGAACAATTTTTATTTTTTTAATTTCGACATTTTTTTATGCCTCGCGCGAAACTTAAAAAAACTTAGTTATGACTAGCATTGACGAATCAAACGTGCACGGGTTAGCATCGCCGAATCACAACTGTGACTCCAGGTCGCTCGGCCATTTGTTTTCACGTTCACGAACGTGGGCGCGACGAAGAGCCTTTCGTAATTCACGCGTCGCGACGCCCCGCTGAATTCGCCACGAGCGGCTACCGATACCGGGCATGGTATAGAGGAAAAAAATTACGGCAGTCTATTTCTCGCGTCGTGCTCGGGGAGTCTAAAGAATAAAGAAAAAAAGAGAGAAGTAGCAAAGAGATAAGAGAGAGAGAGAGAGAACAAAAAATAAAAAGACCAGAATAAAGAAGCGAAGCAACCAGTCCATTCCGTGCAGCCGTGTTGGACGGTACAGACACGCGACCAGGGAGGACCAGCCGACGATTCCGTCGCGGATTTCTGCCAAAAGTTATATTTCCGTTCTACCTATAGGAAGCTGGTTACGTCACGCTTTTAACTGCGAGAGCGATAGTACAAGCTCATAGCCCACAGCAGACATGTAGGAAGTACCGACAAGGCACGCTGTGGGCGTAAGGAGATAAAAAGAGAGAAAGAAAATACAAATAAAAAGAGTAAAGAGACCATTAAAAAAAAAAAAATGTGGCTGCAAGAAGGACTTTCGCGAGATATTTGAATACCGTTACTCCGTCTGCTGATCCTTAGCTTCCGGCATTAAAGAACTTCAAACCATTATGTAGAAGAAACCAGAGTACGTACGAGGTGGTATCAGAAAATTTCCGAACTTTAGTTGCAGCGACTATAACGTAAGTAAGATAGTCCGGGAACTTTCTGATACCACCTCGTGTAACGCATGTCAGACGCGATAGAGACAAAAGTATTGCGCACGTTAACAGGTATTAATGAAAAGGAAATAACGAATTGTAAAAGAAACACACGAAGCTCAAGTGCTGAACGACGATAAAGACCGAAGATTAAAACTATCATGTGCGAAGATTCATCGTAAATATTATAAAGCGTTCGAATTAGCTTAGGTTCTTATCGCGTGACGTTCGTCGGACTTCGTGTAAACAAAGGAGGCAGAGTGCCGGGAAACACGTGAAGCTCTCACGACGAGCGTCGAAGGTCGATAAAAGAGAGAGAGAAGATATTGTGTTTTACAAAAGAGAAAGAGAAAAAGTTCAATGACATAATTTTCTGAGTTAACAGCGTCATTGAACAATCAAATCGGATCCTGAAGTCATGAATAATCTGCTTTCAAACCAAAAAAAAAAAATCATCTACACCGACAGACGGTAGGATACCCGTATAACGTGCAATGGCGGATTTCGTATCTCTCTTTTCTTTTACGTGTGCTTCTAACTAGACAGAAGTACCTATGCTGCGTAAGATGGTAACACGAGCGAGCCCATAGGTGGGTATACAGTACCCACACGTGTCTTACTCTTAAAGGACATTTACACGAGATAGATATCTAAAATCGATGACCACACACAGTCTGCGTCATCATTGAATCGTAAATTCGATCAAGAGAGTCAAAGCAATCAAGTACACTCGCACCGAGTATAGTTTTGACGATTCGCGTATTAAGCCATTGAAAACTGGCGCGTTCACGCGTATAACCTTACGGACGAGGCGGTTACGATGAAATATACGAAAAGATGACGGGATTTTCGCAGTATTCGCACATAAAGAGCTTGAGTTCCGTTAGACGCAGTAACTTATGCGAAATACCAACTTAGCAAGGAAGCGTCAACAAGTTACATCATTTCTCATTCTAAGTTAAGACGGTTAAGTTAACCGGTAGTCCTGTAGTATACTGGGCGCAGAGGTTCTCAGCTTAGACTCTGTTATAAGGGAAGGGGACGTGGCTGGGGGGGGTCTAAGAAAATAGGTGTATACACGTATCCATATAGCATTCTAAGTAAATCACACGTTGCGTATAATACGACGAACTTTGACTCGAACGAAAAAAAAGAAAGAAAAACAAAATATTGCCGCCTTACAAATTCTCACGCAATAGACATACACGACAGCAGACGATCGCGTACGGATGTAAAGTCAGGTTGTAACTTTTCTCGACGCGTGTATCAATATCAAAGCGATTTACGCGATCGTACGACTGAACACAGACTCTCCCTATCAGTCAGTCGATAAAAGCAGTTTAGATTAAAACTCCTCGTGTAACCCCACTCGGCGATCTGCGAACTTATTTTTATTTTGGCGTTACGAGTAAACCGACTATACGGTGTTTCAAAGATACCGGGCACTCGAGGATTTGTTCACGGCGCATGTTTTACGGTGAACGAATCTGAACATCGACTACCCCCACCCTTCCCCCATGAAATCTTTCCAATTCTCTTCCATCCAGAAGATCCAACCCCTCCCTCCCCCTCCCCCCCACCCCGCTGCCTGGGAAAATCGCACGCTCATCTTAGGAAACAGCCCTGGGAGCATCATTCCCTTCGTCCTTCTTCAGCTCCTTGGAATTAATCGTGAACTTCAGCACCTCATCCTCCGTAACCAATCGACTACCTTCACACACGAATGGACCAAACGAGCCACGTACGTCCGCACATAGTTACATGGATACCGACCCTATACAGCACTACCCCAATCCATCGAATAGTACCCCAATAGAAAAGTCAATCCAGAGTAACGAATCCATCCAAATCCCCAGAAAGGATCTTCGATATCCATAGCATCCCACACTGTACCAATCAGTGGCATTATAGTCCGTATAACGAAAAATTCTTCGCAATGTGCTCGTGTTTGATTCGTCTCAAAACTTACGTACACGTAAGAGGTTGCTTTAGCCACGTGATGGACCATTATTACGTCATCGCCAATACTCTTGCGTTAACAATACAAAAAAGAGAAAACCATGATGACACGTATACGTGTGGAAATTTGCGCGCCAAGGATCACCTCCAATATATATATATATACTATATAGTATATATATATATATATTGTATAGATAGAACCAGACCCGCCAAGTTGGCAGGACTAATTCCTCTCCAATATTAATATTATCGATCTACCTACAATCAGCAACCGATATCCCGCGATCGATGAGTACCGTAATATCGTTCGCGCGTGTCGCTCTCTTGAAAATCCTCCTCCTACGTGGCAATGTAGTACGGCCAATGCTGCTGTACGTCCGTACGGCAGACGTATATAACGTCTGTGTCCTACGTACGTAAAGTACGTTGCAAACGGACAGACTAGTCAGAGAGTGAGAGACACGCCAGCGGCGAAGCTCGCGATTCAACTGCCTTCGCCCGGCCGAGTCGTGAAGTGCCGAGGGCCGTCCCCAGGACACGTACGAATCTGCTGTTGCCGCTTCCCACTACTGTGCCGTCGCCATCGCCATCGCCATCGCTACTGCCGCACGGCCACGGAAAGCTGCCATCGCCATCAGAGGTAGACGACGGCACGTTGCCGATTCCGCGGCAAACTGGACAAGGCCTTGATCTTATATATATATATATATATATATACATATATATATAATATATATATATATACAGATTATGTATTACGAACGTGCAATGAAAAAACGTTACACAGATGTACTTGAATTTTTAGGGTTTTTTTTTTGTTTGCCGTCTGACTCTTCTGGAGGCTATAGTGGAAAACGATTTTGAACTAGGGATATTACGTACGGGGTGATATACGGGAAGACTGTTTGGTTCAAACTCATTGAAGTGGCTACCTGTCCACTCGAATAGACTCGAAACTGTTACGGATCATTGAATTGCAAATATCTCACGCGGACATTCGGAGGCCACGTTGAATTAATAGATGGCTCGTGTGTCCCGTGTATTATACAAGTAACTAGACGTTCTCCCGTGTTGGAATGGATATAGCGCGTGCATGGGTGGAGAGGAAACGTGCGACACGTGGTTTCTCACTACGTGGTTACGAGATTGGGTTTATATTGTGGGATCTCTGGTTAAGTCATAACCTAGGCGAAATGGGAATGGATGGTGAGTGCCGTGCGAAATTCGTTAATCTGACGACAAGGAAGTTAGGTAAAATCCTTGACATAAAGGAATATGTAAAATCTATAGGGACGTTTGGATGAGAATGGAGAAATGAGATTTTACAAGTGTCTAACGACTGAACGTTTTAATCATAATTTAGCGTACGTTGTACAAAGAAGATTATGAATGAATTTACATCAGTCTTTTGTTTTTCGAAAATACTTTGCAAGCTATTAAACTTTCGATTCACTAGACGCGAAACTGTGCACGACACGTGCCATTAGAATTTTCAAGATAACACAAGACCATTCAAAAGATAAGAGCAATTACGAAATACGCATCTGTAATAGGTGAATGAATTTTTGCGATCGCCGTCTCTGTCCTTCTCTTGTACAGGCAACTGAGCCTAAGTCCGTCTCTCTCGCACTCACGGCAGGTATAGAAAATTTCAAAAACTTTATATAGGATTATTGGCCGTCCTCCTATCCGATCGATTGATCATTCTGGCTACTCGCCAACGTACCACGAGGATCTTTCTGTCACTCTTGGCGTAAGGTGTTGCCAAACCATTCTTATACAAAATGATCCCCCCGACAGCTGTCAAATTTATGACTATCGTCTTCGAACTGAATACACGTGTACCTCTAGCTACGACCCGCGAATACGAATAATACGAGGCTCCTGAATTTTCCAATGGGTTTGAGTTTACAGCCGAAGAGAATATGCCGTGCATTTGCGCGCGTGGTTACAGGGATTAGGATCGCCATGGAATAGCTAGCTGGAAACTAATCAGGCCACCATCGCTTCATTTCCAACGAGACGACACTACGCGCCAGAGTAATCCAGCAGTATGCGGAGTATTCGTATACAGTATATACACATATGTTGCGGCAGGGGGGGCATACGTGTTTCTCTATGCGAGAATCAGGATAGTGGGTCTCTAAGCGTGGCGTCCACGTTGAGCGCATAGGACGCGCATTGATGTACAGGGTGAATTTTCATTGGCTTTTTTTTTTCTCTAGAAACAACAGTCATGATGGGTCAGATTAATTTTTTAGAATATCCTTCAATTCTTTAATTCCCTTCTATATGTACACAATCGCTACAAATTCTAGACGCAAGGTCTCGACCACGACACCGTGTCGCTTGTAAAAGTGCGCTTATCTTGGACTCCATTATCCGCGTTAAAAAGCGACCTATCGACGATGACAATGCATTTTTATAGAATTCCTTATCAGTACCGGCGTTCTTCTATTCTCGGTATTCGGTTTCTTGGCTCGCGCCAATCCTGCGTATTAAGTTCGAACGCGTGTATCCGGTGGTAGCTGGAACGAATAACTTCTGTAGCTTAGTAGAAATATCTGGGTGTACAGAGAGAATGGAGAATAAAATGTTGTAGGGAAGTTTGCAAAAGCCGTAAAAGGAATCCAGCTCGTTATACGAATAAGATGAAAAAGGTAAATTGAATATATATCGACAAAAGTCAGAATTTCTAAAGACAAAGAAAAAGGGTGAAAGCAGGAAAAAAAATAGGAAATTGAATAAAGATTTCAAACAGGAAAGAATCGAGACTCCGAGACACTACGGCGTTGAAGCGACTGGACTACCGGTAGACGCTCGATTCGTCGTACTCACTTCCGCCGTGACTTCCGGCTTTCTAACCCGCTCTACGTTGTTTCAGAAACGATACACTCCAAGGCCTAGCATACATGCGTCTGTCCCGGCTCTAAAGAGCCACCCGGTAATAAGTAAGATCCTACCGATACAACAGCCCTTAGTGAGGTTCCAGCAGAGACGATCAATTTCTGGTAAAGGAAGAAGAATAAAAGGAATAACAAAAAAAAAAAAGGGAAAAAAGCCACGCAGGTGGAAGTAGCCGACAGACTGGTGCGTAGTCTGTATACACGGAATGAGTGTATAGGCTGACGTCATCCACTAAGGGGAGTCTTCCTTCTCTCGGGCTCAGCCCACGTTTCTTTCTCACCCCATGAAAAAGGAACCGGATGATTTCACGGGGCGACTCTCAGGACTTCCCATGACGTATTCCCCATACGAGTGGCGCAGCACACTTGTCCCTTATAATCCGTATTGCGTGAGACGACGACAGTTCAGTATGGTATATCTATATATATACATATACGTATGTACTATACTGGGTGCGTGTCTCCTCTCAATATAATTTTGTATCTGGTTAGTGGGTACGGGACGCAAGACAGAACGATCAGGAGCCTAAAAATGCCCTTTCTAACTAGCTGCCCGATAGATGAGATCTAAAGTAGCTATAACCAACTGCTGATGTTACCTCTTTAACTTTATACATGAAATAACTAAGCCATAAGACACAAATCTCTATACCGTCTACTCTCGAGACCATCCTCCATATTGACCCTCGATATATTGCTCTACGTCCTCGAGTGGCTGTTCTGAAGCTGGTGGTAGGAGGAAACCAAGAGACGCGAAGGCCCGGTGCCCCAAAGACGTTTTCACGAAGCATCTGCCCCGTCGCTACACAGCTGCCAAATAACAACCGATCCTTCTCTTTCCTTTTTCTTGGTTTACTCTCCTTTATTACAGGCGCTACCTCTTCCATCGGCCCCAACACAACTCCTGGTAACTTCCATTTCGCTACTACCGTTTCTTTCTTTCTTTTTTACTACCCTCCAATCCCGGCCCTTATTATCCTCTTTGTTCAGCGACACAACCGTTTCTGTACACTCTTGAAAATATCCTAAGACCATCCTCGCACCCAACGGTATCGTGTTACCTGGATAACTTAATGGCCCAGTGGCACGAGCCATCATCATCCAAGATTCGTATACCTAGACCTACATGGATGGTTACCACCTAAGACTCATTTCCTTTTAAATTCCTTAGGGTAAGCGCCAGGTATACGATATAAAGATAACCAAGGATATCGTATGTTAAATATTCCTGTCGCTCGTGAAGTTCCTACCGAGACTCCTAATGATTATGAAAAATAAAGACACTGCCTCCTGTTGATAAGTCATATGAAAAGTATGCATGATGATCAATAACTAAAATTAGGTCATCCAAGATGGTAACCGCGATATGTTTATTGCACGAGACTGTCTTTTCCATATAATCAAGTATCTTACTGGTGAAGTGAACCGAATGGAAATAAGGAAGACAATGGCGTCGTCACGATAGTCTCTGGTAGGACAGCTGTCCTCCGCCTCTTTCCCCTCCTTGGAGAGGAGGATTAACGCCATCAGAAAATTGTCAGAGCTTCCTTCGCCGCCGGGGGAATAAAAATATCCGTCGAGGACTTCGGTTAGGATACCTTCGAGATATGCCTAAATAGGACAGAAGGGTAGGAGGGACAGGACGAGAGAAAGAGGGGAAAAGAGAGAAGGACGAGAGGGTCTGGTGCAAACGGCACCCGTGTTCCCGTCTCCACAATCGCGGTAGACATCTGCTCCATTTCTTTCTCTGGTTCCCTTCGCGCGACTCACAGGAAGGAAGGAAAGACCGCGTGTGCATCAGGAACGTCTAATTTCGAGGTGGAGATGTATATATATATATGTATGGTATATTATAAAAAAAACGAGGGCGAGCAGAACCAAAAGGAATGAAAAGAAAAAAAAG